>JABSTQ010004227.1:0-139653 GCA_013358835.2 Ixodes persulcatus
GTGGGTTCACCCGGTCTGACTTATGATACTTGAGACGTTTAACATAAACACAACTCTCAAGATACAGAGATGCGAGAGAGTTTAATGACCTCTTACCCAATATGCTGTGTAAATCTGAGCGCGATACCTACTAGAGTGACAGCTGAAACTGCGACTACGCTGACACCTGTCTAACTAATTTAAAGAAAAAGACACTACATCGGTGTCTTCACTGAGAATATTAGTGACCATCTGCCTATTTATTGTTAAGCTCTGTTTCTAAAGTGAACAAAAAACACAACGATCCATACTTTTTTTAGGGAAATAAACTCGGAATCATTGGCGAATTTTATAGTCTAATAGAAAGTAGCTTGGAATGCTGCATGTTCAGAGGGGAGTGCTGATGTAGCCTATTCAATTTTCTTGAATAAGTTCAAAAAGTGTTATGATGAACCGTTTTCTCTTAAAACAGCAAACCCCAGAAAAAAAAAGCAGAGAAAACCATGGGTCACTTCTGATATGTATAAAAGAATAAGTGATAAGAACAAAACGTATTATGCATTCATTCAGACTCGTGATATAAACTTGATACATGAATTAAAAAAAAAAAAAGAAACAAACTGAACTCAGAGTTAAAAACGGCCAAGCGTATGTATTATCAGAGCAAATTTGAGAGTATATATGATGACCAACGAAAGATATGGGAAACGATAAACGACACGTCAAACAGAAAGCAAAAAGACAGCTTTAAAGAAGAACTTCTGGTGCAAGATAAGATTGCAACCGGCAAAGAAGCCGCAGATAACATGAATCAGCATTTCATAAATGTAGGAAAGTACCCACTACTACAGATAAACAGTAGTGGCGAAACCTTGGTACAGATAGCCTCATGAATTATATAATGTTGGTCGCGGTATCATGTTCAGAAATAGATTAAATCATAAACAAATCTAAAAAAATGATTCGGCGGCCGGTGAAGATACATAAAGTCCCAACCTATTAAATATGTAGCGTCAACTAACTCCGGTCCTGTCCAACATAGCAAATAAATGTTACAAACCGGAATTTTTCCAAACAAACTTAAATTGCCAGAATTCATCCTGTCTACAAAGGGGGGGGAGTAAACAACATAAACAACTATAGATCTCTATTTTATCGATATTTTCAAAACATTTCGAAACTACTATAAAGAATTGGCGGAATGATTTTTTAACTTAAACACAAAGTTATATAAGTCTTCACAATATGGATTCTAAAAAGCATTAAATCTACGGAGCAAGCTGTTTCTAGATATCAAAGACAAAAATAATTGCAAGCATTGAAAGTAAATTTTATACTCTTAGGCTTTTCCTGAACCTGAAACAAACGCATTGACAGTGTGCGCACGAGATAATATACATAAACTAGGTAGCTAAGGTACATGTGGAATTGCACAACTAGTAAAAAGTATTTAACCGATCGATATCAATAACTGTTAATAAGAATATCTTCCACTTAAATATACAACATGGTGTTCCCTAGGGATCAATTTTAGGCCCTTATTATTTTTAATATATATAAAGGATCGAACCAAATATCTGAACCGCAGGAAGTATCATGTATGCTGATGATTCTAACATATTCTTTAGTGGAAAAACAAGACAAAGTGTGGAACTAGCCGCAACGCATATCTCTTAAAACTGTCACAATGGCTTCAAGGAAATAGATTGCAATTAAACTCAAACAAAACAAACTACATAATTTTTAACCAGTAAATAAACGGGACGCCGATAGTATAAGCATCAATTTGAAGGGCTATGGAACTGGAGCAAGTAAGCGAGCATATAGTTCTTGGTGTTTGGTTAGTAAGGAATTGTCATGGAGTACTAATATTACCAAGTTAAAAGGTGACCTGACCAGAATTATTGGCACTTTGTATAAAATCAGAAATTTTATCTCGTGTTGGCTGCTTAAAAATATGTATCACTCTCTCTTTCGTTCAATATTAAGCTACGCAATTTTTGTCTCAGAGACAACAAGTGCCTCAAACTATAGTAAATTAATAGTCCTTCAAAATAATTTTACGTATGCGCGAGGACTACAAAGGGGATTACAGGAATCTACGTACGGAACCTCTGTTTTTAAAACACCACATGCTTAGGGCAAATCAAATATATTACTTTAAACTGCTTCAATTATTCCACAGAAATAGAACCTACTTAACGTCAGAAAGTGAACTAACACCAGCGCACGATATTCGACGACTGAAACGAAAGTACCTAAAATACGAACAAATTACGGACGACAAACTTTAGCCTTCCAGACTGCTGCAATCTTTATTCGTGACGTACTCGAATTAAATTTTGATGTATCAATATCCCTATTTAAAAGAGATTGTAAAACAAATTTACTGTGCAGTGCTCTCACAATTTGTTAGATACTGCTCGTCTTTCTTGAAACTGCAATCATATTTTGTTAGTATTGATCGTACCTTTCTCGTTACTTAGTCGTTCGAACGGTCTTTTCAGTCTATGCAAAGTTATTGTATAAAAATGTTATTTGTATTTTGAAATTCTTTCTTTTGTAGCTTCATGTTTTTCGACACAATTTTGTCAAATTATATGTTGTATAAACTTGTATAAAACTGTTGTGATCTAGACTATTGGATCATATCGCGTATAAGTATCTAATACTTATCTGTTTTAGTATGTCTAGGCTATAAAACTGTACATTTGGCAGTATTAGATTTGGCTATTGAACTTATATGAATTTAATGTATATGTACTTGATATGTATGATGTATTATAGGTATATGATGTATTGTGTATCTATGTTGATGCTCGCTGCATACCAAGAGGAGGCTTAGGCCTTGTCAGGCACTCGTGCCTTTAACCTTGGACCCCTCTGCGGAACATGTATCCGCAGACACAAATAAAGAAAAAAAAATTCAGACTGGGCTGAACTGTTAACATCCGTCTACTCGTGGCTGGCTTCTTGTTAACTGAGTTGGTAGAGCACTCCGCTAGACTGGAAGAGTTGCCGAGATCGATGCCCCGACTAGGTGATTTGTTTCAGCGGAGAAGCAGTCGCATTGAGTGCGTGAGTGTCGCTCCATCTGAGGTAAAAGTCAATTTATGCTAGCGTCTAAGTTCTCTATCTTGTGAGATCGTCTCAATCATAAAGGCCGACCTACAGAATCGTCTCCTATCGGGCAGAAATCCGGTTCCCAGTTTCCTTCTCTTCCTTCTCTATCGCACTCTTCTTTCCTCTTCTCCACACAGAAGCAGGTCTTTGAGCTACTCCAAGCTGGAAGGAGGAAGGTTTCCCTCTTCCTCGAATGGAACGGAGGAGGTGAGAGAGCGTTTCCTCCTTTCCGACTGCTCGTCGGTCTTTAACATCGAAAACAAACAAGAAAAAACAAGACCAGAAGAGGAACTGACTGTCCCTGTCTGACATTACAATACTAATACAAAATTAAAAAGGCAATTTAAGCATTAAGATAAGTAAAATTCCCAAACTATGACACAACCAACGAATGTAGATACATGGGGATCGGTGTTAGCGCACAGTAGGTCAGAGCACGTGGAGCTCGCGATGCAAAACCCTGGGATCCTGGGTTCAATCCCCACCCCTGCCCGTTTCAATCTGGATGGGCATCGCACCGGCGTGCGGTCGTGTATCCCTGACGCGTGATGCACGTTAAAGTCCCCAAGCTAGCAGTCGTATTGGACTGGATAAATTTCTCATCTACAGCATAAACCAGTGTCGTTATACCTCAATGGCAGAGCGACCTTACACTGTCGAAACACGAAAGTCAAATTTCGTTTCTTTGGTTTTGTGCATTCTAAACAATAATTTGATACCGCACGGATATACACGTACTTATCAGCCATGATCCAGCGTAAATAAATTTCTCACGGGGTATTCAAATGTCCTGCAGCAATGTTCATAACACTCAGCTCGTCTAAGAATCGGGATAAATTACTAGCATTTTGGGAGAAATAAAAAAAAAACGCGTTGAAATTGTGTAGGCACACTTAGAATTGAGGCACACCTTTGACAAAGTTTGGGAGAGTTCATCAAGCCGTGCAGGGTTTTAACCAGAAACGACAAATTCGATTTCACCCGTCTCTGGTGCTCGCTCAGTAATTTGTCAATTTCCGGACAAGCTTAATTGTTCAAGCAATGTAGAGCTTTCTTAAGGCAACGATGTTTAATAGTGGAACTAAATTTATTTTGAAAAAGTTCGGCCCCCAAGAAAACAAAAAGTCTTGGAAGTGTCGTTCCACACGTTTGAATCGTAGTTTAACTTGGATCTGGCTGACGAGCGGTACAACGTCAGATATCCGTATGAGTTCTTTAAATCCTTCCTCCCACAAGAGTCGACACCTAATGCGCGCAAAGACAAGTTTATCACTTCTAGTACATCGCCGAACACGCTGGGCTGGCACGGAAAGGCCTACTTTAAGGCTCCTACAGACAAAAGAAGATCAAATACCAACGGCCGACAAAATATGGGAAGCCATCAGGACTCAGAATTCAACGCGTCGGGACCAGGACGGCATCACGCCGGCGAATTTGACGAGCTTCCGACTACTGCAACGTCGACAGGCAAGCCTCAACACCTGAACCTGAAAGGACGTGACAACACCACACCATATGACGATATCCACTGGTCACTTTGGATCAATGGCCTAAATCGGCGGCGGTGCTGCGCCGATTCGTGTGG
The DNA here is from genome assembly GCA_013358835.2 of Ixodes persulcatus. NCBI lineage: Eukaryota > Metazoa > Arthropoda > Arachnida > Ixodida > Ixodidae > Ixodes > Ixodes persulcatus. The sequence continues at coordinate 4,688 of JABSTQ010004227.1, forward strand.
AGCCACCACGACTCCAGCTTCTTCAGTGAAATACAATTTATCCTCCGGGAGCGGATAGTGATGACATGTCACCGTGTGATGAAAGAACGACAAATGTACGGGGTGTTTCAGATAAGACTTTGAAAATTCCTACAAATAGAGTGGCTGCGAATAAAAGAAACTCATTTCGGGAATACAACCATGCCGTATGTCAGGGATTTCAAAGAGCAAACTAACTAGCTAAATATTGTAAAAAGTAATTCGAGTTAGTTAAAATGCACACCTATTTCCAATTAGAAACTTACTGTGCGTCCTTGAAAATACATAAGCCAGTCAATTCTAGGATGCTTTAAATTGATACTGAATCCAAACTTAAGAAATACAAACAATATCAAGAGATAAGTCAAATGAGATCAGATAAACCTGTAATTGATAATTGTATGGTTGTATTTTAAGCAGATGGCAATGTTTTTCGATCTAAATGCATGGATGTTGGCGAGCGCTTCAAAATCAGCCTTTGAATAGCGCGATGCATCTCGGGAGATCCAGCAAATCGGGCGCGGTCTTGACGTCATTATGCCATGCAGGGCCAAGCATACCGTGGTTACGAGTTTTGCCACTTGGAGACGTCAATGCGTTACAATCACGCTTAGTCGAAGTACCCTAGGGCTGTAGGATATCCCGAAGCCGGCGGAGGTGTCTCCTGTGTTTGATAGCCGACAAACGAAAGAGCGGTGTTTATGATGACATAATTAAGGACGAAGATTCCGCCACATCACCGGGAGCCAAGATGGCCGGAATACGATTCGGCCTAGAGTCATATTTGTATGACCCGTCTGCCTCGTCTTCGTCATCCACAACAGGTTACAGAGGTTATTCACGAAACGGTCTTACGACAAAAAAAGTGCGTACCACAAAACCTAAAAGCAAATCCGTATTGACGAATTGAAATTTTCGTTAAGTTTTGCCCAAGTTACGATGAATTCCTAAGACAGCTCCAGAGCTGAGGGTACCTTTTACGACCAAATCCACATGGCCGGCAACATCGCTCGCTTACGCCGTCCCGACGACCCACAAGCATTTCTACGTGCTCTCCGCCCGCGTCCCAGTCGGGACGAGAGCGCGTGTCCGGTCTTCAAGTAGCGAGAGAAAGAAAACAGTACTTAAAACTGGACGCCCCGAAGACACGCCGAAACCACGGATAGCCGAAAATTCTACAACGGGGACGATTTCACCTACCAACCGACCGCCAAAAACTACCGCCCACGAATGACTGCCTTTCTGAATGGAATATGCCCACGCGACCTTTGTGGACCGTTCCTAATGAATAGTTTGAACCCTGACCTCTATTTTGGTATAAGAAGACCAGACTTTTTACTCATCGCACTAGCTTGTTTTCAGATGCAGCGGTGAAGAACGCTCTCGTCAAAAGGGACACTCAACGGTTATATATATTTTTTTCTGTGTTATATTCTAATAGAGCTCAAATAAACGCCACATGGATTGCCTTCCCAACAAGGGTACGTACACTTTTTTTTAGCATATACTTTTTATTACAACATGACATTACGCCAACCCACGTCGAGTTTGTGAGGTCGGTCTATATTAATCGCCGCCCGATCGGTATGTGCTTCGCTCGTCTCCGAAGGAGTGACCCAACTGAACGAGAAGACAGAAAATGGGTTTATACTGTACTTCCCGGTTGCCCGTCCTCGACAGCCGGCAGTCCGGGCTCGCCGACCCTGGATGTCGCCTGTCGTTCACAGCTCACAGTCGGAGTCCGTGTATAAGCTTGCGGATCGTCCTTCCCCCGCTGTTCCCGGCTATCATGTGTAGATGTTTCGGGCTACACATGTTAGCCCGGAACGCCACTTCGATAACGTGGCGTTTGACTTAGGCTCACCGGAGTGGCTAAAACGTCTATGACGGCGGAGGCGAAAACTTACATTGCGGACGTCGAGTGCAGCAACACGGGCAGTGCCAACTTCATTTCGCAATCTCCTTTTCTTTTTATTTTTTTTTTCATGTGTCGCAGCCGAGGTAAAAATTTTGTTTACTTCGAAAAAGCTCAGGGGGTAGTTTTAAGAAAGTCAAAGCAGTTATTTTGCCAGGGTTGAACAAATGTTCATTAATAGCGCAACATCCGTCAACTATGCTTGAGTTCAATGCTATCTGAAACCAATTTAAGCTCTTTGCAACGCCTGAAAAATATTGCACAAGGCGCAGTTTTCTTTAGAATAACACAGAGCTCTCCACCGAAAAACTTTCACCAGTAACAATTAAAAAGAACAAAAAAACCTTGAGTCGTATGTATTCGCGTGGCGCAGTCTACCGCTAAACAGTATGACTTCATGCGTATTCGCATCAAAAAAAAAAAAAAGAATCGAAAGGGTTCTCAAAGATGAAAAGTCTAGTCGTTTGTCCACGTTGGGTGATCGGAAGTCAGAAAACAATAAAGTTTCCCAATCGCACTTAATGGCAGAGCTCCCATGACCTGCGGATGCTGAGAAACTTAAACTCAAGATACTTGACGCGACCGAGATGGCCGCGTGCACAGTGCTGCCAGGCCACCAAGCAGTTTCGCATATCGTCCGTTGCGGACAGCCAGAAAGTGAGCGTGCATAACGCACAAACATAAAAATGAACTCGCCCTCATATGCCTTTATAGAAAGGTGTATACTCGTCCTCGAGCAGCATTACTAAGTCCTCCCGGAGCATTACTAATTCCCTATTTATTTGGAGATACATGTAGGAGCTTTTTAGGATAGAAGCATGTGATCTTACGAAGACACGCTTCAAACGCCAATCGCTGCTTCCTCCAACAACCAAATCTTGCAAGAACTACTTCGCGCGGCACTTGAACAATGCGCAAAAACTTTTTTTTATCTTCAGGTGAAAACCAGTAGAGTTATTCAGTTCATTAATGTTAATTAAAATTATATCAAAATGACAGAGGACAAATGAATTAGCACGCCTTCTCTTTATCTGCTTTAAAAAGGGGTAACGTTTCTGGATGGCTGCTTGTAAGAGTGGTGATTGGTTGTGATGCAAGTCGGACAAATGGGTGTGTGCATATAAGTGACGATGGTTTCCAATAAGATCAGTGTAGAGTTAGCGTCTGTCTTGTCGTCTTTGTGTTTTTATTGAGCTAGTTTTCTTCGCGCTTTTAAACCTTTTAGTTTAATTAGCTAACTTTTTTTAAATATTCGTTCGAGGGCAGAAGTTGGAATTGAAAAGTTGTAGTCCAAACGGAGAAATTCCCAATGAAAGTTTTCTACATAATATGCTTTGCTCTTTTTTTATCATAAAAAGAAAGTCTACACAATCTAAAGAACTACCCCGTGACAACGCGCCCGCGCGTCGCGCTTGCTGCGCTCTCAGGCGTGCTCTGAAAGAACGAAGTCACTGTCGCGCTGTCTGAGACAGGGCGTTGCGGCAGCAGGCGCTCGCTCATATCTTCGGGGCAAACACCAACACGAAAAATTGTCTCGGGCAGCGCGTCAGGGCACGAGCCTGGTTCAGACAGTTGCGTTTGACTGCGTTTGACTGCGTTCCGGCAGCGACAGACCAGGACATCCCAACTGCTTATATCGCGTGCGAAGATGATTCCTTGAATTGGATTCCACGCTTCATACAAAGCAAAGATGCGCCGGTGACTCGCTTTTGGTTCTCGACGCAACGCAGTCAAACGCACTCAAACGCAAGTGTCTGAACCGACCTTTAAGCCTGGTTCAGACACTTGCGTTTGAGTGCGTTTGACTGCGTTGCGGTGAGAACCGAAAGCGAGTCACCGGCACATCTGTGCTTCGTATGAAGCGTGGAATCCAATCCAAGGAATCATCTTGGCACGCGATGTAAGCAGCAGGGATGTCCTGGTTTCTCGCTGCCGCAACGCAGTAAAACGCAGTCAAACGCAGTCAAACGCAACTGTCTGAACAAGAGTTAAGCAAGCGGGCGCGTTGTCACGTGGTCTTTGTTTATATTTCGAATACTTTCTTTTTAGGCAAAAAAAAAAACGCGCAAAGCGTATCGTGTAGCGGACACCTTAATTGAATGTTTCTCAATGCGCTCTACAACTATAAAACGCAATACTCCGCCCTTCAACGTACATTTTAAAAAAATGGCTAATTATATTTATTAATTAAATATCTAGGCGCGCTGCAAAAAAACTCCTTGCCACTTTCGGTTGTTGAAAACAACCTACGCTTAATTTCACTCCCGCAATATGCTCGATTTTTTTTAAATCTTTGTGCAAGTTGTTTGGTTAACTTGTATACTTGGTGTCACTTTGAGCGCCAGAGCGAGCGTAGCAGAAGCTACAAGAGGGAGGTCCGCACTACCGGTGCTAGGCTTTTTCAGATTGTTTCATTGGTATATGAGCCTGTAAAGTCGACCTCCGTACAACTATGCTATAATGTCATCACCAAATATCCATCGTCAAATGCAAACTAGATTCATTTCAGTTGCCTCTGATTTTTGCTTTAATATCTGCGTCGAATCAAATCTGAATTCGCCTCGTTTTTTGCCCTGAATCTACCGCGTGCCTTTTCTGCTCTGTTAACAAGCCTCGAATAAAGTTTTGCAATAAAATACCGATCCAAAACCTACGTAAGCTCCAATTCTAGAAGAAAATAATATTACAGATGTAATATTATAATTAAATAGGCTGGCTGCCGGGTGCTGCAGATTCGGCGAGAAACCATTCCGCTCGTGGCAATGTAAAAATTACATGTTTTATGCATCATATCAACAAACTCGCAGTAACTAAATATTGTAATGTGAAGAAAAACAAAAAAAGACTTTGGAAATCATGGTGTAAGGCGCAAAAGAAAAAAAACGGGCGCAGGAGAGAAAACAGACATACAGGCGCCAACGGCCAACTACAAGCGGGCCAACGTTCACTAACTAGCCCAACTACAATTTCTTCTACAAAAAGACTTCGGCACAGAATAAAAATTATAGCGTTATTTCTTTGCGATGTTCTTCCGAGACACACCGCATACAAATATCACTTGTGGGCAGGTATAGAAATATGCTTCAGTCCCAGACAGAATAAGAACTGCCGGATGCCTCTTTCCAATGCCCGGCCTCACGGACGAGCTCATCGCCTTCGTCTCACGAGGGCAGTGCAGGCTCGCGTCTCATAAAACGCCAATGCGTTATCAGAAATCGGAAGCACGCTCGGAAGGCGGGACAGTACCTCCCTGCCGTTCTAATCCTGTCAGTGGTTATAGTACTACCTGTACCGGTAGGGCATACCGCGAATTCTTTTACGTCTTCGTTCACGAACCAGGAGTCCCGTTCGCGTGCTCGGCATCAACGAGTCATTCGGCCCCAGCGCATGCCCTGAGTGCGAGTGGTGCTCAATGGAGGATCAGCGAGGCGCCCGCAGGAATGTGGGAGCACGTGCGCCGACAAGACCTCGACCCTGCCAGGAGGGCACCGGGAGAGTCGAGTGGATCGCGAGCTCCTGTTTGGGCAAACAAAGCTGCCCCACGCCGACTAAATTCGCCGTGTGTAGGGGAACGCGCCGCGCTGCGGATCACTCACTCGCCCCATCACAACTGTTTGCCGGCGCTGAACAAGCTCGTAGATCTGAAGCGGCAAAACGTGGACGAAGGGCCTCTTGCTCGCTGCTCCCACCGGGAGAGAAGGATGTCGGAAAGAAATGGGCGCGAAGGCAAACAGTGAGAAAAGAGCTCAGAGCCTGCCTAACATCTGTCGCCCGCGTGAGAGCTAGTAGGAATCTGGTCGTGCCTAGCCGAATATGTACTGCTTCTGTCTACAATGCCTATAACTTCGTTTTTTTTTTAATCTAAGATTAAATAAATCGAGTCCAAAGCAGCCTTAAGAGTTTCATGATGATCTGGAATGAAGACAACAGTAAGTTTTAGTATTGCGTATTCGAACAAACGCAAGCACTGTGCGTCTGCGTTATCTTTGCGTGTTCCACACAGCGCGTGCGCGGGAGCCCAAACTGCATGCGCCTTCGATTGGCGCATGGCGACGACGCAATTGCGCAGCGTGGAGCACGCAACGCTAACACAAACACACGGTGCTTGGCTTTTCTCCTATTCGCAATACTAAAACACTCCAACATCATTCAAAGATAAAGTTCAAAAATGTCATCCTTACGACACGATTAAAACAATAAAAAGGTTCCCCCTTCCCGCGCTATAACGACAAAAACAATGGTAACACAGAATGAATTGTTTTGCATCGCGGCGATGCTAAACAGTTGAACTTGGTATTTCAACGTCTGCGGCTTGCCCTAGCGGCGCCAACACTGTCGTGCAGAATGTCCCGAAAGCCCAGCCAAAGCTAGCGCTTGTGGCCGGAGTGGAATGCAAAATCCGTGTCTCTTTCAGTCGCACAACCAGTGTTGTACACGCTCCTCAAACAAACTAACGAAAGCTCGTTCCTCGTTCCTTCTGATTTTTGGAACGCGTTCCCGTTACAAGTTCCATCTGTGAAAAAGGAACTCGTTCCCGTTACAGTTCAAAAAATGGAACGTATCGTTACATATACGTTACATTTGTATTTTGATAATTACTATATTTAGTTAAATCAAACAGAGTTTTTTTTTGTTTTTTTAGCTACCCCATCGATAGGCAACATACAAGTTTGTCTGTCGTGATAGAAGGGCACCAGGAGAAAACAAGCGGAAGCAGGGTTTGAGTTGTTGATATATTCAAGTTAAAAATCTCAGCTTATAATCATATTCATGTTTGTCATGAACGATTCAGACGAGCCGAATGTACTTTTACCCCACATTGCACGAGCGGTTTACAACAACCTCACACGTTTATTTTTAACAAAGTCCCTCGTTAGAACCTAACAACAGTTGCTTCTCGATGTTGCTGTCCGCAAGACGAGCAAGTGAAGGAGAGTGTAGGGCTTTTGGAAGGTCAGTCTTGAAAACTACAAATACTTCCTTGTGAAGGTTGAATTTGTTGTTCAGTTTGAAGGTGAGGGACAAGAGAAGAAATAAAGGTTACTTTTTGTGTATCTTTTTTAAGTGACCAATGTTCGCTATACAAGGGTGCGTTCGATGTCTGGCCAACTGTGATTTTGTTGTAACTGTAGGGCTCGTTATGGAAGTTCAGAAATGGCTGTAGTCGGCCTTAAATTTCTGAGTGTATGAGGATTCGTGGAACCAAAAAAGTAGCTGAGTCTGAGTTCTTTGTGTTTTCCTACGACTAAAAGTTTTGCTTTTTGTACCGCAGTTTCGGGCACTCAAAAAAGAATCAATGTCCACCAGCTCTCCTGCACCCGAGACTGTTAGCAAGCGAGGACCACACAAAATAATTCTTAAGATTAGTAGCCAAAAAATTAATGAGATTCTGCACTTCATAAAGATATTGTTTTTGTACTTATAAAATTTTCCTGTTAGAAATAAAATAAAAATTACCCACTGGACGAAAAAAAGGACCGCCGTTACTCTTTCCGTTCCAGTAAAAATGTAACGCGTTCCCGTTCCAGTTCCAGCGATGCAAAATGAAACGGCGGCGTTCCTTCGTTCCTCCTAAAAGTAACGCGTTCCAGGAACGCCGTTCCTTGGAACGCCGTTCCGTACAATACTGCGCACAACCGTGGCACAACCCAGCTTTGACCCCATGTCGCGCTTCCCAGTTCTTTTTCCAAGCGCGTGCATTTTTTTTTCTTCTCACCTCTGCACACTATACTATTATATGTGCGAACGAGCGATCTCTACCAATAGACATTTTGCTAAATTACCCAAGTACCAAGGCGCGTGCGCGAGTTTACAGTAAGACATGCTGGGCCAGCAGCCCCCTGGACACGGCTTCTGGAGTAGCTCTAAAGCAAAAATTCGAAACAAATGGCACTTTGCACGTACCTTCTTCAAACCCTCATTTTTATTATTTATTTTGAATTCTTTATACATACAAGTAGGGCTGGACAATTCATCGATAAAACTTCAGATTAAAGGGACACTGACAGGGTATTTATGCCCGCCGAGGTTTTTAGTTGTACATGACATATGAGAGCCCAACTACCCAGAACAGAATTTGCGGCTCGAAATTCGTTTTTTTCCGCACGGACACCGCCGATCAAGGACTGGCCGGTTTGAGTCTCGCTCACTCTCTTTTTCGTGGTAACGGGCCGTTTTCTAAGGTTTCGACGCGACCACCAAATTTAATCAAAGTCGTTGGTCACTGAAGGCACACACTGACTATTAAAAATAGAAAAAATAGAAAACCCATTTTGTGTGGCTTCTAAAAAGCTGCAAATACGTTGATTGAAAAAAAAAAAAAAAAGTTCCGCAGAGAACTGGAAGCATTCTGTGCGTGCGTCGTTTCGCGTATCGTGGGACTCGCGGGGACGGCGATGGCAGCGGACGACGGGCGCGGGACCTCTACTTCAGAACTGTCGCTCGCGGTACCGGCGAATTCTGTCTACCTTTAAAAGAGAAATTTGGGAGTGATCAAAAGAATTGGTACGACACGCCCAACCACCAAGCCGATTAGCACGAAGACGTCGCCGAGCCGTCGCTCCCTTCTCGTGGCTGAAGACATCGCTCGCGCAAACGTCAAGCACAAAGTGTGTACTTCAAGTTGAATATGCACGCGTACGATTTCTTTACTAGGTGCGAATGTCGCCAATGCGTGGTGATTCCCGACTTCGACCCGGGAGTGTTTTTGCTGGAGGAAAATCGGCAGCAAACTTTCAAACTTACAGTTTACCGGCTGCATTATTACGAGGAAAGAGTTCCACCAGTAGGTCAGTGGAATGACGTCCGCTTCACACGGGGAAAGACCGGGTTCGATCCCCAGTGACAGCGTACTTTTTTTTTTTCAAATATTTTGCGATGTTTACATTTCTTTTTTTTTACAATTATCACTGAAGAAACAAACAAAAAAAAATAACAAACAAACGTTGTGGACGAAACGTCGCTGAACTAAATGGTATGGGATTTCATTTTTGACACCTGCGAACTCAATGTAATCACTTTCCACAAAATACAAGGAGCATATAAATCAGGTAGCGTCCGCTTTCCGAGGTGCCCGTTGTCACGTTACGCGGTGGAAAAAGAAGAGGAGGAAAGAAGAGGTACCAGTCTAGGTGGTAGAATGTGAAGAGGAAGAAAAGAAGAAGCTCGAGGAGATGGGGCTTTATACTTCGTTTCACCTTATGTGCGAGCGAAGGCAAAACTGGAAGCGCGAGCACGGAAGCTCCGTGCGTTCAGGCTTTGGTCGAGCGCGCGAGCTGGGGAGAAACGAAAAAAGCGCTGGTCTCGCGCTTCTAGCTTTGGCTTCGCTCTCAGATAAGGTGAAACAAAGTATAGACCTTTCCAATGTTTACAAAATCACAGTCCAGCGTGCGATCTTCACAGCCCAGCACGTGCGTGTTCGTCGCTTCGGAAAGCGAGCAAAGCACGCGCCATACGCACGAACGCTCAAAATGGCACCGGCCAAAAGCTCGTTTTTGGAAAGGTCTATAGCAGGAGACGGATTCGACGGTGCCCCGAGAACGCTGCATACCTCGGCCGTGACCCGCAGATGCAGACGAATTCGAAGGTGACTCGAGAAAGCTGCAGTCCTCGGCCGTGAACCGCAGATGCAAGCCGACTCCACCGTAACTCGGACCCGCAGCCCTCTCACGGATTTAAGTATCAAGGCGACGAACCGTGGTACCCAGCGGATAATTTCTCGGCATAACCTGGGCCACCTCCAACAGAGGCCGGAGATACCTCGGCAGTGACCCCTGGAAAAAAGCAACTGGCTCCGTCGAGAAAACATCATCGTCTCAACGGACACTTGTGAGCCCAGCGCGTGATATCATCAACCTGAAGAGGGACGTGAGAATTCCAAACATTATTAACTATATATGTGTAAATACCTAGGCTTTAGTTATCTTTTCTATTTACGTATGTCGCTTTTTATATAAATTGATTTATACCGTCGACCGTGTACTCTCCTATTTCACTCAGACGGTTGACCTGAACCACGACACCCGTAAATGTTCTACAGGAATTGCAGCCAGCCATTGGTCCCGATTTCGTTGATCTTTCGGAAACTCTGTCGCACAATTCTACTTTTTTTTCGGACGCAGGACATGTGAGCCAGCTCTTCTCGCAACATCTTGGGTGTATTCTTTTCGGAGCCGATCACGGAAATTCACCACGGGCACTCACTGCTCATCTCCAACTCCTCAATGTATAAAACAACTCATCTTGAAGTACAGAACAGCGAGCGGAACAGACATAACTGCAAAAGAATCGCACGGCAAACAGTTCCCGCTGCGCCGCAACGCATGTCGTCTGCTACGCAGAGGCGAAAAAAAAAAGAAAGCGCACGGTCGGGTGTAGCCACATGACCTCCGCCACTCACTGTGCACTTCTCCGAACTCCGTGCGCGGGTTCCGTTTTCGGTTTCGAGCAGTTGCGTCTTTTGGATTTATTAAAAATATACGCTACTCTGTTGCAAAATATTAATTGGGTAGTCCTCCGACACCATAATAAAGCGCCTGGCAAAAAATTAAAAAAAAAAAAAAAAAAAAAAAAATTGGGGGGGGGGGGGGGGGGGTGTCAGGGCAACACCTCCTAGAAGAGGAGGCCAGAACGCTCCGAGTCGTTACGTCACAATGGCGGAGGAAGGAAGTCCATCGCGCAACTACGTGAGAAAAAGTTCTAAGCATCGACGTGAAAAAAAAAATTCTCGAGTGGCGCGGGGTGTTTGTGAGCGTTTATCTGACATTAATATATGTTTTGAAAGCGCAGTATTGTACAATTTATTATATATATAATATAAACATAATATACAACGGGCTACCAAGGTTGAAAGTACCATTTTTTTATATTTATGATTATCCCCGTAACCGCGGGACTACGTGCGATCCCGCAGATCACCACACTTTTCGAATGAACCGGTCCGCAGGGACGTTTTCTTCCCTCGTACGGGCTCCGATTCTGGTAAATTTACGTTGTGTGTGAGCTGCTGACTGTGTTAAAAGGAACGCTGAGACTTTCAGAAGAGAAGGGAACCGAAAAAAAAATCCAGTGATCGTCGCAGGGAGCGCACGCGAGCAAGAGATGGGTCGACGACGTTAAGCCTCCCACACTGCGGCCACTGCTCTAGTGCGCGTGTGTGTGTGTGGTTCTTTTGATACTCCTACCGTCGTTTTTGTTGTCGTCACCGTAGTCTCGGGTAGTTTTTTGTGTTCGCTTGATACTACGGCATTTACGTGGATTCGCGGAACAAGTCCTGCTACGGTTTGAGTGACGTGTGGCAACTAGTCAACGATGACACTGGTCAATTATCGATAGGCCTCTCGACAGAGAGACCTAAAGTTCGTGTTCAAATGTTTTCGTCACGGATATTGTGGGACGTATGGATACGATCGACAGGTGAGAAACAACTTGTCTACGGGCTTTCTTGGTCATGTGGGACGCGAGTAAAGTGCTGCAGTCGGGTTGTTTTTTTGTTTTTCGTGATAGAATGGCATCTTGTTCGATCGTTATCTGTGTGCGGTTGCGTCGACATTTGTAAATCTGTGTGGTAATATTCTAGTTTTCACTGGAAGGTGAATAACAAGTTTGTGTGATTATAAAAAGTGCGTTGTTTGTGCTTATGTGTTTATTTATACTAATGTTATTTTACTGCCTTTATCGCTTTTATACTTGAATCTTAACTGTATTAAGGTAATAGTATTATTGCATACAAAATGAGATATTTTGTTCTAAGGCAGCTCGAGCCCATAGGGAGAAGTAAATTAGTTGACTGTCCACACGGAAAAGTTCATATATTTTCATTAAATGATATGGGACTTAATCAGCTCGCGGTGTTGAGTGATTATACGATCGTCCCAAGCTGATTTGTCGACCCCATAATGTAATTCGATCGAAATTACATTACTTTTGCCATCTGGCCGGGGTATGATGCAAGAATTCAGTGACTGCACGCAAAAAGGGCCAAACACATGCGCGTCCAAACTGTCCGATTCCGCATGCGAACCGCCGGAACGACCTTCGAGGGCGAGGGTTTTCGTAGCCTCCGGTGCGACGAAAACCCTCGCCCTCGAAGGTCGTTCCGGCGGTTCGCACGCGAAATCGGACAGTTTGGACGCGCATGTGTTTGGCCCTTCAGATCGTAAGTGACATTTGTCTAGCCGTGTCCGCGTTAACTACGTCTACCTGATTTTTAACTGTGATCGTTTTGCTGTGTCCAATCCCTGCGTGTCTCGCCATTTTGTCGAAGTATTTTTGTGTAAAATATGCATTCCTACAGCAATGATTGCGTGACTCAATGTTTTCTCTTATACGCCTACCTCGTACCATTTCATACCGATTATTTAGCGGTGTAATATTTTGACCGTGTAATAAAATATGTTCGAGACCCCTTGATATATGTGCAGCTTTCATTTTAGCTAATAAGACACGCGTATGTGACTAAAAGCGCGTTACGACGGTCGATCCACGCGCGTTGCCTTCGCTTCGACGCGCGCCCCCGATGGCCTTCCTTCGCGACGTCACGAGAAGAGCACTCTGGCCTTGTCTTCTAGGAGGTGTTGGTCAGTGTCCCTTTAACCGATAAACAGATTGTCCTGTGTAGTCTTCCACTTGCCCCTGTCCTTGTCTTCTATGGCAACCGATTAATGCTTTAATCGCTGAAGCATTTTAACGTGTTAATTAGTCGGATTCAGAATAGAGCGGTCTCACAGCCAGTTTCATGAGACCATCGCGGCCCCCATGTGTCGTGAGAACTGTAGTCTTTCTGAACTGAGCGACGACCCCACTGAGCGTCGGCACGAAAGCGCAAAGTGGCACGACCTGTCTCGTGAACTGGCGCCTGCTTCCTACAAACTACAGTTATGGCCCACGTTGAGTGTGGCAGTGTCACGCATGCGTGGAACGCTTACTCAAATCGGTCTACTCAAGGAGGTTTTAATGGGCAGGAGGGGGAGTGTGTATTCTTCATATATGGCGCGAAGTGTAACGTAAGTAGGTGTGCCTACGAAATCTCCCCTCAGTCTCTCGGCCAATGAGACGATCATTTTCCTGCGCCTTTTTTTCTTCTACTAAGTTACCCTAACTTTCTCTGATAATTTTCAATATGATTTTAAAAAAATCTCTTTAAACGGACGCCGCCATGTAAATAGGGTGAGAACAACCGCGTTGCCAAGTCATTACCGTGGCAACGCGGTGGTTTGCCTCATATTTACATGGCGGCGTCCACTGAATCGATGTCAAACAGGTGAGACTTGGAGCCCGGCACTTGCCTGTTTTTAGTAGGAAGTCGGCGTGTGGCGGACGCTCTCGACACCGCGCCGGAAGCGTCGTCGACGAGAGGGACTCGTCATAGCGCGGCTTTGGAAAACTAGCGTATCACCTAAGCGTCGTTTGCGCACGAACGTTGAGAATGTCATCGGGTTGAGGAAAACCGTAAAAGCCCTGCTTCCAGCAGGTGTTCGTTTTCCTCCGCCTTAATGGGCATGCGCGTTGGCATCGAAGTTATTTCGGTGCGCCGAGTGTATCGAAAGCCATTCGCGACAGCGGGCAGACGAATGTGACCACGGGCGCGCGGAGCAGACCTTAGAGAGTTTTAGGGAACCGGTTTTTTGCACGTCCGATACGAACAGCGCATGCGCTACCAGAGAAGACTCGCATATGCGCAGTGCCTACCGGAGGGGACCATCGTACCGTATGGAAGATGCAAAAACGGTTCCCCCGAAACTCTCTGTTGCCTCTGCCTAACGTAAGCGATCCAGAGGCGACAACGCGACGGGAGCTTGGATGGGAGCGCGTCGGTGCGCGAGGCAGTCTATGATTGAGTTATTTTTTCGGCGTCACTGGGAACGATATCATGCCGGGTCCTGGGGTATTTAGACGTCAATTTTTATGTAGGATAAATTTCTGAGAGAAGAGAGAAGGCCCGCTTTATTAGTTGCAGTTCATAGTTCCATTTTAGGAGGCAGCACTGTTGTCTTTTATGGTGGAGCACTTGAGTATTCCATAGGACTCATTCAGTGCCATTATAATGTGAAAATAATTGAAGTATTTCATTTAAAAATTATCGCTATGTAGAACAATAACATAGGCAAAAAACGTTAAAAATTTAGTAAACAAATCCATTGGGAACGTTGGCGTATACACAAGAAAAAACACTCTAATATATTCTGGATGTAAACCAAGTGGCGGCCAGTGTGAGAGAACATGGCTAACTACATTACAAAACGATGTGAGAAGATAAACATTTCTAGAAGTATCTAAGTCACTGATGAATACTATGAGACCTGGCAGATTATTTAAAAATCAGTGCAATCAAAATCTTATTAAGAAGCAGCCGTTCTTCCAAGCATCGTTAATACCGGACCGAGCTATGTCGAAGCAGCCTGATTGGCTGTGAGGCGACGAGCGAGAGACCAGTGAAATACACTCACCTCACAAAGCTTGCTTCCTGCATTGGGCTCGAAATTCCTTAGTTTTATAATGGCAAGTCAAGTACTCCTCCCCTTCGTAGTAGCGCTGTTACCTGACGGGAAGCGGAATAGTCTTTTACCGTTTTCTGATCTGATTTCGTACCCGAAGGCACAGCAAGCAGGAATTCGGGAGCCGCGAAATACGCAACGTTAATATGCGATGCTCTAAAAACACTCGCGTCACGACACTAAGCGGCTAGAAAGAAGCCACCGGAGTAGTGCAGCAGTAGCTGGTTGTCCACAAAATGTTGGTTCACGGCGGCGATTCAAAACAATGATGGTCATAGTAACCAGTCGCTTCACTTTAGCCGCCTAAATGAAGCCGAAGCAAATCAAAACGAACTCGGCTAAAGTGACAGTGTTGCCGGCAAAGCGTTAAAGAATGGGAATGGGGTAGTCTGACATACTCCGTGACACTGTAGCTACCCTCATTTAGTCGCTCCAGATGACACCACATGGAATGTTTTAACGCAAAATGTGTTTGTGGGCCGGAGTTAATGCAACAAGTGCCAGGCTCCGGTGCGACAAAAAGGCGTTCCTCACAGACCTATAGGAGACATGAAGCAGACACCGCCCATGATAGGCAATAGGAATACGCATTCGAACGGGAGATATTCTTAGTCACGTTTAATTATGTTGGATTAGAAGTAATTAATTGCAACAAACAAGATTGACCAAGCGGCTCAGTGAAAATTGAACCTCGGACAGCGCGTCATCTAGACGCTGTGCTTCAGAATCTATGTATTCCATAGAATTCCCTGCAGTTGCACCAGCAGCCGTCCCCTTAAACGGTGGCGGATCGAACGACGGCAGGCAGACCGTGGCGGAGGAGGGGAGATACTGCTCGTGGGAGCAGTGTCTGTGGACAGACCCGTAACTCCGTTGATCTAGTAACGTTGGCAGCAACGGATAGCGCAGCGCTGATATGACGCCACGACTTAGCACAGCAGCCCATAGATAGATTAGCGGGTGCGATACACCTCCCACCCTCGCGATTACTTTTGTTTCCACAAGCGACTCCTAGGAAAATAAGAGCACTGAGGACTCAAGGTGCTACACGTGACCCGAAAGAAGCAGAGCCCCAAGTACTTCGCTAGCAGATTAGATATTACTTGGTTCATCTGCATTAGGCAGCACGCCGTGAGCGCCAAATCCCCCCTCGAGAGGGTTACGCGCTGTGCCGCGAGAGGGGGCTGCCGCTCACGCACCGAGATACCGGATTCTCCACTGTCTCGGTGGGTTTCCACGAAGAAGGATGGCACCAGCCACCCGTTCCAATTCGGAGGAGAAAGTCCGACGCTATGCCCATTCAGCCGTTTCAATCACGCAAAAGCTGTCGGCACCAACGCTATTGGACCTTTGTGGAGGAAGATGTATTCCTTAGTAAAATATATGCAGAACCCCGCGGAAACTTCCCGTTAAAGCATACTACTCAGGCACTTCTACACTGAATAAACTTAAAGTTGTCTTGATCATTCTGATAAACCGGTAAGCATGAGTGCGTCGTGTTTGCAAGGCACGCAAAATGATCGACCAATTCGTTAATCAATTAATCATTAAATTTATTTTCACCTGCACAAGTTTGTGCCTGTACAAGCGCAACTTAATTCATCCAAAGCTTCGCGTAACTAGCGATAAGTAACCATAACGCACCCAAATGCACACACGAGACATTGGAGAGTTTTAGTAGATCGTTCCGATGACTCAGATAACGATAGCCGATACTCCGCCGCCGCCTTTGCGCATGCATCGTATCATTATAGGGTATCGTTATCGGCGGTATCAGAACGATCAACTAAAACTCTCTATTCTGTGTTCCCCGGATTGATCAACATGATCAACTCATGTAACTTCTACCTCTTCGGAACAATACCTGTTTCTTGACAAAATAATAAGTTTATCTTCCTTTTATGTTGAAAGAATCTTCAAGAAGGCAAGCTAGCGGGTGCAGTGGAGAACTTTACTCGTTACGTTAAAAATTACTTTCATGTTACTTTGCTCGGATACATCTCAAAAAATAAATAAAAAAATGTTTCTTACGTTTTTATTGCAATATTATTTCAATTTCTCACATTTTTATCACAGCTCCAAATAATAAAGAAGTGAAACGATATATATATATATATATATATATATATATATATATATATATATATATATATATATATATATATATATATATATATATATATATATATATTTATATATATTATTAGTAGGTGGTGAAATTAAAAAAAACAAAAAAAACTAGCGGTAGCTCTGCTTCTAGACCTCGCGCGTTGCATTCCCTCATGGTGCTTTGGTTGTGTGCTTGTGAGACTCCAAGGCGATGGTAGAAAGCTGAGAGCGGGGTTTGGAAGATCTCTGTTTGCACTGGCGCGGACGTATATTAAAGCATTATAAAATCGCACAAATCCATGCGCATGACCTTCCCAAACCGATTTCAATGAGTTCGTCAAACGGCGTTTTCTCGACAGATCGTTTTGTCGACACTGCGACATTTCATCGACAATTATTTCATCGAGAGTCGCTCGCATTCCCTTTATCGACGCATCCTGCTACGTTTTGCCGACCGCTTCCGTATGTCCGAATCCCGGACAAAAGCTCACCAGACAAAAAGCTCACCGGACAAAAGCTCACTAGACAAAATCTCAAAGGAGGGGAGGGGAGGGAGACGGGGAACCTGACATTTCATTGAACGCTGTTTCATCGAATGTCTTTCCATTGAATGGCTCATTCAAAATAACTTGCGCAACCGAACTTTTCTCGTTTTACCTTTATTTCGAGAATTACCCAGGTAAGGAAGAGCGTAATGTATTTTCATAGATAACGACAAACGTTTGGCAGGAACTATCAACGCTGCGTCTTCAATTATCCAGATTCAGATGGGTAAGTGGTCACTTCCTAATGGGTCGGGGTTCGCTCAGCATTCCTCTTGAAGGCTTGGGAAGGCCCATGTCAAGTCCGGTGTCGTGACCATTTGCGAAGTTGCGCCACAATACGGGTAGGGATGTCCGCGTCATTGAAGCTGCGATACCTTTGCTCTTGCATGGCATTCAGAATGCTGGTGCTCCTCCGACTGTTCCTGGTACAACCACACAGTGAATGCCAGGCGTTGTGCTAACGGCTAATAACAACAGTTTGCTTGCACGATGCATCGGTTCGGCACCTGATTTAGTTCAGTGTCCACGTTCTGGCCATCGCGTTGGCCCGGACTGCAGTACACCCAGACAAATGTTACAGAGTGCCCAGCCAGCCGGAATTTCAGAGCGACCACTTCGTGGTTTTAGTTGTGGAGGCGTTTAGTGCTGAGCTGAGTTAGAGGGACGGAGTTGTAAACAAACGCTGCGGTTTGGCCGTTAATGGCATCATTTCTGGGCACTTCAAAGTTTTCGTTCATTTTGCGGTCTTTTAACAGTAGGTGTTTTTGTGTAGTGCATCCACTGTGCTTCGAAGCATTTCGACATTCTGAAACCCGAGACGGAGCCGACAGAAAGCGGGACAGACATAACGTGTCTCGAACAAAACTCAACACGTCTCGAATACAGAGCTGTGTCTCAGCCCCTTTCTGTTGTGTCCGTCCCGTACAGTTCCGTACAGTTCCCACGATGTGCCGCGGTAAAGGCGGCGTCGTGAAACTAACTATACTCCGTTTCACCTTATGCTGTACCGCAACGAAGGCTAGAAGCGCGAGCTCATAGCGTTGGCAGCTGCCCTCAGTGCACGAGAGCTTGTGCCGCCGAGACGTGCCCTAGAGCAAGGAGCTCGCGCTTGTAGCCTTCCCTGCAGTACATCATAAGGTGAAATAGAGTATAGGGAGTATTCACAAGACGCCATATTTGTGGGTGCTCTTTAGAGCGCATGCTCAGAATGAGCTCACATTAATAGGCTGCTAAGACCAGCAATCTTGATGGTGCGGAATGCACGTTGGAGAGCTGCGGAAGCTCGGCGTCAGCACGCGCTCAGCAGTCGCGCACACAGCTATGGCCGCCAGTGAATACTCCCTATAGTGGGATCGGTCTATTGCTGCGGGAAATTTTGGTCACTCCTCTACTCAAACACGCGCACGTGCTTTTGTTTTCCCTCTCACCTCACCAGCGTGCGTCAGAGGAGGCAAGGAGTTGCCGGTCTTGGATGACCGTGCGCACGCGCAGGCGCAGCGGAGGTGCTGGGCGCAGCAGGGAGTCAGAAGAGGGAGTCTCAGGTGCGTCTGGAAGCGATCACGTGAATGATAACGTAGGTCATGACGTCACTGAGAGTTTTGGCAGCGAATTACCGCGCAATAGATTAGAAATGCATACAGGCCAACAGACCATGGAACCGATATTAGGCCAGCAGATGTCCAAAATACGACGGACCATCACACCGTCAAACTATGACAGCATCAAACCATCAATGTCCCGATAATACAACAGACCATCAGACCATCACACCATCAAGCCATCAATTCGTCACACCATCAGGTCATCGGGCCATCAATGTCCCAAAATACGACAGACCACCAGCCTGATGGACAATCAGAAAATTGCTGATGGTCCTTTTCGAAAGTCTATCGAGCAACGGTCACCACGGCTTAAACCCGAAGCGCATGTGATTGGTTCCGAGTCCTCGCCGAATGTTGACTCGGAGCTGGTAGAGCTGAGTTGAGTTCACGCCGACCGCCGACGCAGCCCTTGCGTTCAATACAAGCTCAGAGTATGTTACAGAGCAATAGCGGGCAGGCGTTCGTTTTCAAAATGGTCCTTTCCCCCGGGAAATTCCCCCCAACAGCTGTCGTAAAAAATTAGGGAGTTTTCGTACACCGTTTTCCCACCTCCGCTACGCTTTTTGGAAGGAAGACTTCATTACTGCGCGTTCGTGGCACTAGCATTTTCTGCAGAGTCCAGGATCTCGTAATGGGTTGCGGAACACCTTGCGGGCCAGCGCAAATGATTTACGAAAACTCCCTAATCTTGTATAGCAACCGAACCTTTCAGCCGGGGTCCCGCTGCTTATACATCGTAAAAAGGACAGTCTGCATACAGATTCGAACGCGAGTCATTGCGAGATCCCTGCTTCGAGTGCTGCGTGGCAATGAGCTGAAGGAGGAAACTTGGCACGCGGAATCGAAACCACGGATATTGCGGTGGCTCGTGTCTGCGGACTCTTTTGTATAATGTATGGGAAGTGTGACCCCGGCTTTACATAACTGCACGGCGTAGAATATGAACTTTTAAACATGCACGAGAAGAGTCCGCGGGCTAGACTTTGGAAAGGACGGTACTCTCACTCATGCGAATGATGCTTTTCAGTGGCCAGCACATCACACAACCAGCGAATCCGTCACGCGGGACAAAACCTCTTTGCTCGCCGCACAGACACTGAGTGCTGCATTACAGCTACGTACGAGCCATCGCCGGTTTCTTTTCTGATTTTTCTTTGTTCCCACCCACTGCTGATACTTAAGGTGTTCGCACTAACTGGGTCGCATACTATATGACCTTTTTTACACACGGTTCTGGTGCAATAAGTAGTAAAGCGGCGGTTGCACAACGCTTCTAATGCGAGGCAAAACCGCCTTTGTTACTTTTTCCTAGTCCAGATCGTGTGACGTGTCGGCGCTCACATGAACCAGCCGGTGGCGGACGGGTCATTGATAAGGGATGCAAATAACGAAATCGAAATCGAAACGTAAACAGGACTGAAGGCTCGACTAAACAAAAACCTCAAAAACGAGAAAGCAGGCGAGAGGTTAAGCCTATGGAATGCGCATTAAACGTCGACGGTCGTCAGCCGACCAGCTTCGACTGGAAGAAGGGTGGCGGGGAGCGCTGGGAAACCTCGGCACTTCGTGTTGTCAGCCCCTTTGGAAAGCCGCGGCAGCGCTCGGGACCGCCGCCCTGCCCAAACGAGCCTGACGAGCGCCTGGGAAAGCCTGCCGGGCCTTGTCAGCGGGCGACGCCGATCACCGCACCGCAGATCAGCGACGTGGTCCAGGAGTGCCCCGGGGACACCCTAGGCGTCGTTCATTGCCGCGAGTCCGTGCCTGCCGCCTGGCAGGGCGAAACCTTGGCTGAACCAGGCGAACCGTGGACAACCTGTCAAGAACCCAGTTATTCGAGCGAGCTTTTTTTACCTACCAGAAGGAAGATGCTAATGCAGGACAATCAGAGCTCGCGTCACATAAAGCGAGTTTGGTAACACCATATAAACAGCGGATGAAGAAAGCAAAACTTTTAATATATTCCTTTTACTTTACTTTTTTTTGTTTTTTTGTTTTTTTCTTTTTCTGCAGGTTGCTGTCCTAGCTTGAAGACAGAGCACTTGGAGAACCCGAAACAAGCGGCTGACGGGATGATAGTCTTCTTGAATTTAGTGGCCATTTATAAAATGTGCCCTTATTCGAAGAACGCCACACATTGTTTTGGGCATGCGCCAAGCACGTGTCACGAGCCAGTTCTCTTCCGTCATTCATTTCCCAAAGGTCACTCATGCATTGCAGCCATTTGCTTCCAAGGGTCTTACGAGGCATGCGTCTCCATGCAGTGGCGCATTTGACGCTAATAGACCTTTTGTAAATCTGGCAAGCACCAAGGAGCATAGTGCGAGTGTAGGTACAAGCGCTGCACGTGCTGGCGTCTGCAGCAGTAACAGTTCTAAAGCAAAGGCCTAAAACAAATGGCATCTTGCATGCGCGTTCGGAACGCTTTATTTTGGGTACTTACTTTGAATCTTTAAATGGGGAAGGCGAGCGCCTGTGGTTATGTAGACTTACATTCCCAGAATTCTCCTTGATGTTTGTGTAATTGCATCAAGCGGCTTTACTTTGGCTGCGTAGTAGGCAGGGAAACGGCGGTTTTTGGTTGGTATCGCCAACATCAGCTTTGACTTCTCGGGAGATGACGTGCTGTGCTGCTCTCCGACCTGCTTGTTCTCTTTTTCTTTTCTACTTTACGTACATAAGAAATGTTCTTCAAACTTGAAACAATCGGAAAGAATGCACCTTCTGTAGCCCATCCGTTTTTTGGAGAGCCGCTGATCTTCACATTCACTGAATTGTTTGGCTCGCCTTTGAAGCGCATTCTTTGGTACGCCAAAACATGGGGCAGCAGTGCGAGATGAGTAACGGAGTTGCTTAGCATTTTCTAGAGCTTTGGTCATGTCACTTTCGCGCCATGAAGCCCTGGAAAGTTTTTCTTTGTTCTTTTCTTTAATACGTTCAGACCATCCTAGATACCGGGAGAAAAAGATATGGCACAGGAGCAACCAGGAAACACGAGCGTTATTGACATGCTCTTCATAGAATGCCATATTGTCGCGTTTTGGCCCACGCTATCCTGTAACGTAAATAATTATTTTGTTAAAAAAACGCAACCACAGATTGCTCTATTTTGGTCCGCATGGAGTTTATAAAGCATACAAATAAATTTAAACCTTGCCTTGGCGAAATAGTGGGTGTCAACCGGGGTGCAGGTCTCGAAGCCAAACCTCGCGCTGAATTTTGCGCCTTTTTGGTGGGAGGCAAACATGTCAACCTCAACTCCACTTTCATTTTCTCTTGAACACTGTTGCTGATAGCTCACAATATTTACCCACGCAAAGTGTACAGGTCAAGGCACCTCTCGGTGAAGTTTTAACGTATTCCGATTGCTTGTCTAGAAAATGGATGGCTCTGAACACAAACTGTCGCATTTTGCCCCGCGTCTCATTTTACCCCAACTTACCCCACTCTTTGAGCAAATCGGAACTTCGACCCACGTTGATTTCTGTAGCAAGCCAATGAAAGAAATCCGTGCGTGAACGCGCGCCACCAACGACAGGATGTGAGAAAGAGACTTTCAGAGTAGCAGAAACAAAATTGACCAAGTGATAACGCCTTAGTTTGGTCTACATGATCCTTGTCGCCTCTTCTATGAAACCATAAAACCACCTTGCACGCGTTAAGACAAAAAAAAAGTCATTGCCAAGAACCGATTCGCACACTCTGCTCGAACTCGAAATCCTCTATTTTACGTTTTTAAAACATTTTTTTGCCATTATTGGTGCTTTGTAAGAAACACTGATATTGTCACGATTGACAGAAGCAAAAGCGGCAAAAATTCCAAAACTGAAAGTTTAATGCAGCGAACTTGTGCCAAACAAGATTTTAAAAAGCGATTGCAAGACAGCAAAAAAGCGGTAGGCGATTTGGCGGCGTAACAGCAAGCGAAAGCGAGACTGACTCGACAAGGTCACGCGCAGCTCCTTATCTAGTGCGAGTCAGCATCTCGAGGATTCGGCTCAGAAGGTTCGAGCGTCGAGCGTTCGGGGTGAGAATGAACAGGCACTTTCGAGAATAAGAAAGTAGGACCAAATGATAAAACCCCAGTTAGAATAAACACGATTATTTTAGGAGTCCGCGACCGAGCGTTGCTTGCTTGACCGCGCGCGGCATTATTTTTTTCTGGAGCAGGCCAAAAAGTGCTTGAAGCGGGCGGAAAGCAGTTAGATTGATCGCTTCCAAGAGATAAAACAAAATGTCCGAATTGTTTCCAGAAGGTTAACCTATATTTAAACTCAATAGTGACTCCAGTTTTGATTTATTGCTGTATTGCAGCAAAATAATTCGTTTTTACCATGTTAATCAAGCTGCTTATGATCTATAAATACGCGAGGCGTCTTATCCGAAATTTAAATAATCGTGATTTTCTATTTTTCACTTATATGAAAATTATAAAATTCTTAATTAAACTGTACTTTATGACATAACTAAAACTACCGTGAATGTTTCTCCCCACATTTTTTTAATGACTGGGTGCATTCAAGGATGTATCAACACTCTTTATAAAAGGCTATACTGGAAAAATCATTATTTCAAGTATAGTGATTTAAATGTAATGTGTATAAAATACATTTTATTTATTCCAATACTTAAACAAGTATGATTTGTTTTGTTTTGTTGTTTTTTTCTCCGTGGGCATAACGTTATTTATAACAAGACTGCTAAAGTACTTTTCAGAAGGGTGATCGGTGGCCGAGTGGGCTAATCCGTGTCAGCTCGGAGTGGAGCGAAAGCTTGCACTGCAGAACCTCCTGGGCTCGATCCCCGCCCCCTGCCTGTTTCGATCTGCATGAGTTTCGTATCGGTGCGCGTTCGTGTAATCACTACTGCGTGGTGCGCCTTAAAGATCCTATGTTAGCGGTTGTACAGCACTGGCTAAATTTTTCATCTACTGTTATGAGACATGTCACCCTTTGAGGCTTACAGCATCAAGCCTGTCTAAACATACAAGGAACAGCATTTTTGTTTTACTTTTGAGAAATTAATTTTGTCAAATGCATGTAAACAAACCTAGTTTTTTTTTTTTTTTTTTTTTTTTGGGGGGGGGGCTTCTCTTCGTTTGAAACAGTCAAAGGCAAGAAGAAATTTAAGGCGTTTTGGTAATGAATTTTCACGAAACGCAATTAGTTTTTAATGCACTATTGATATCAGCCACCAGCTGCTATTTGTTGCTTGTTCCGCAACATAATTAAACACACAATTACCTACTGCTAAATAATCAAATATGGTACAGAAACATAAATGCTAGCAGATTAGACACTTTTATGAATCTTGTCTTGACTCAAAACTGGAACAATATATTGAATTAAGAAAATCAAAGGGCATCCTCGACAGACATTATAAAGGAGCAAGTACATTTTGGTTAAAAAAGCTTTTCTCAATATCTAAACCCCACCAAATAGGAAACCTGACGGAAAGGATGATGTCCATAAATCTATTCGCAACTCCAACGCCCTACAGTTGGCGGGGCGGTAGTTCCAAGATGGCAGAGGAGATGGGGATAGATTCTCCAGGATATCTCGTGAGCCTGCTCGTTGACGCTGGTTAGTGCGCTAAAAATAATTTATTTGTCTACAAATGCGAAGCGGTCAGGAAAGAAGCATACTGCAGGTGACGGAGATGTTGATGTGCGGTAGGAAAACGAGCATGTAAAATATTTAAAAGTTTCGGAAACCTCAACTTGCGACGCTTTATGGAGGGTGCCACCACGAAACTACCAACTACCACGAAAAAAAGCTCGCATCGTCACGATATTTCAACGCGCCTTGTCTCAATGGCAAACACTAAACGAATCAAGAAAAGCGATCGGCACCAGTTTTGTTTGTCTCGTGCAACGACGCTTACTCGATCGTCCAAGCGGAGGCACTTTGCACGTCGACGGCGACCCTAGTTGGACGGCGAGACGATCGCTGAATCCCAGACTTGTGCCCGTTACTTCAAAAAAGTAATTAATTACAGTTACAATTACTTGGCCTAAAAAGTAATGGATTACCGTTACAAATTACTTGCCGTAAAAAGTAATCGATTAATTACTTCGTTACTTTACTCGATTACTTTTACGTTACTCCAAACGAATACAAAAAACCAATATTTTAGGTTAATAATTTTTGGAGAACGAATCTATAAAGTTTTAAAGAACTTGAACAGGTTCTCAAGGTAAGCGAGCCTTGCGCTGTCCGACCGGGACAGAACTAAATCCTATGAACATGCGACGAATGCACTTGGGCGGTCGTGGCACGCATGCACACCATTCGAATCAATCCGAGTTTGGCGTCGGCGAGCTTCAAAACACGATTTCCCTGAAGATATGGTTTTTCTATGTTTGCTGCATTTTGCCTAAATAGGGGCTAGTTTACCTACTAAAACGGACTAGCTGTGAGACCAAGATGCGGTACTTGCCTCTGGGAACATTTCAAGGACTCCTCCTTGATGAAGGTTGTTATCCGACCGAATGACCCACTTGATCTTCTTTCTTGATCACCAAACTTATCAGAACAAAGACGTCACACGAAATATTATTGCACAATCTCTCAGCTGAACTGACTTTCCCGTCTATAAATTATTAAAAACAGGCCAATTTTCTGTGAACAGCACGCTTCATGTCTTTCACACGTTTACAGGCGGCTTCACAACTCCAGTCTCCAAGTGAGTCACCGGAAAACTCGGGCTATGTTTCCTTTCCCTAAAATTTCCGTCTAAGTTCCCGCAGGCCCAATCCGCTGACAAGAACCCTAGCATTCTCGTTTCTAGGAATACGGGCTCAGCTTGGATGTCCCAAGCCGTTTTGTTGTGCTCCCCGACCAGCCTATTGCCTGCTGTCGAAAGTTCCTGTTTAAACTGACAGCAGGGTTGATGCTAGATTTTTCTTTGTTCCAATGAACTGCCACCATCGCATTCCTCCTGTTTTTGCCCTACGTATCCGCTAGTGTGAAGTCAAGCAACAGGAGCAACATAGCTGGTTGGCCCAGCCAGTATTCAGCTTTCACAGCGCTGCCAAGGATGAGCAGGGTCCAGGTCTCATTAGAGGCCTGTTCACACATGCAGCGGAGCGCTACAAGCGTAGCGCTACCCTCGCGCTAAGCGCGTGCTGACGGGAGCGTTCACCAGCTTTGTATCGCACCGTCAAAACTGTTGCTCATGGCAGACGATAAGTAGCTGACGGCACGTGAGGAGCGCTACATCAGCGCTTCGCTGCATGTGAGAACCGACCTTAGAGCTGCCTCTCTGTTTGCGGGGTGAGCGTGTGTATAGGCGGAAACATCAACAAGCAAAGCACGGTTTCGTTAAAAAAAATTGTTTTGGGGGAACAAGGCGCGGAGGAGTGGGGAGGAATGAAGGAGGGTAGAGGAGGGGGGGGGGGAGGAAGGGAGCGGACGTATGCGCCACGGTCACTCTGTCCACGGTCCCACTCGACACGAACCCCAAGCCACGGTTTTATGGTCCATTCGTTTTCTGCTCTTTTGTAAGCTCGCAGCCGTCCGTTCGTTTTCAAGAAGTCGAAGCCCGTTGCCTTTCTGTAGAGTGTCAAATCCTCCCAGCCTGGCTGACCGTACGAACGAGTCGAGAAACGGTCTCTGGCTGGGCTGTCGTGCTTTCCGTGAATTCCTTTCCCTCACCAGAACCTCATCAGAGTCTTGTGTTACCATGCTAAAAGCGCGAAGGCCGTTGCATCGCCCTTCTTCCACTCTATTTCTTCCTTTGACGGGACGGAAGAATTGTAACGAGTAATTTCAGTAATTCGTTACTGAAAAAAGTAATGAGATTACGTTACAAATTACATTTTTAAAAAAGTAACGAATTAATTACTAAATTACAAGAAAAGTAATTAATTACAAGTAATCCCGTTACTTGTAACGGATTACTTCCAAGTCTGCTGAATCCTCACATCGTAGCAAAGAAACTACCGCGCACACAACTTGATACCGGCACAGCTCTGCGACGTAAACCCGGATGACTTTGAGAGGTCGGCGTCCCTCGGCGAGAACGACGTTGGAAGCGGCGCGCGCCATGTTGAAAAATATAGTTCATCAGCCCCTGACGTCAGTGACGTTAAAGAATGAGTGGAAGCGATTGGATGGCGGAATGAATCCAAGGTGGCCTACTGTGATTCGGCTTTTCTCCCAAACCCTCCGGTATTACGTTCTGGCCTAGTTAATCTATACTAGTGAGCGTACTTCTCACATAGTGGCGCTGCCGTCGGAGGCCGATGCCGATACGAAATTTCATTGAAGCTTCATAACCAACATCCAGGTGGTTTTTGGTTATCGTTTAATTCAATATAAAACGGGTTTTCTCGCTTTTTCCAACAAAATATTGATGCTTCTATGGTTCTGCTGCTACCTACGTCATGCTGAACTAAAGAAATAAGCTCCAGATTTCGGTTTCTCTACCCCTTTAAAGGGGCGCAAAACCACTTTCTGTGATAGTCTCATCTGTGTCTAAAACATCTGTAGGCTAAAAAATGGTAATGCGAAAGCATTACCTGTCCGATGGAGTGAAGCCGGTGGCACCTGTAACCGCGAAGAACGAGACCTAAATTCCCATTTTCCCATTGGCTGAGCGAAACGGCACGTAAAGTTCCATTGGATGCGACGCGTCATATCAGATGCTTCGTCACGGAAGCCGGCGAGGCCGCTCGAAGTCAAAGCGGACGCGCCTCGGAAGTAAAACACAAAGAAAAGCACAGCAATGCAGATGCATCGTCACGCACGCCCGGCGCAGCGCCGATATTCGCACTCCCGCCGCTGCCTCACCCAGCGGCGCAGCAGTCACCAGCGAGCCAGGGAGGTCTGCGCCGCTCACCGCCGCACACCCTGCCGGCGCTGCGGCCGTTTCTGCTCCTCTCGGCGCCGAGAATGCTTTTGCATTCACAACTCATAAGAAGTGCTTAGTTGCCCTCGGAATTTTCATTCCCTTCAAATCTGTACCAAATATTCATTATCTCGGAACTATCGAAGACACCAGAAGACGCTGTCAAACGAGAAGGCCTTCTCCGCATTCGACGGTGTTTTCTGGTGTCTGTAAGAGTTCCGAGGTAATCGATCTTTGATACAGATTTTAATAGAGAAATCGGGCACGCATAAATATAATTTTTTTTGTGCTTAGAGCTTATAGATTGTGTTATGTTTTTAAATAGACTATCGCAGAAAGGGCTTTTGTACCGCTTTAAACATAACGGCTGGCATATTAGATTTCCTCCGAAAGTCTAGCCGTGACAATAATATACGCGAAATACATGAAACATTTTGAAATTATATTCTTGCGATTTTTTAACCCTTGGCAATACGAACAGAGATATCATGTCGATGATTTCAAATTCAGTGGAGTTGTAAATAACTTAAACGTTCGCGATTTCAGTTTTACTTATAAATATGCCTGGCAGATTTATATAATCACAAAAATATACGAGATCAGGCCAAGTCAACTATTACTGCGATTGAGAACGGAACGTGCACATTTATGTTAAATAATATTATTTACTTATAAACTAACACAAAACACGAATGACGAAATAATAAATATCTGAGAAAACTAAATGTTTTTATTGGGGCGAACCTCGGCCCGCAAGTAAAACAAAAAGGGGTCATAGGCCAGCATGTGAAGGTGGCGGAAGAGCGAGTGTCCAGAAGCAGCGCGTTTCTGCCGCTTTTAAACCGCCAGCACGATCGGGAATGTTCCGAAGCAGAACACACGACGATAGCCGAGAGGGACCGTGAACGTTTCAGGAGTAGCGAAATTTGTTAAAAGAAAGAACCGCGCCGAGCGCAGTTTGAAACCCGTTCTTTTGCGTGGCATGCCGCACGCATTCCCAATTCTGACACGCAGGCGGCAATGTTGAAAAACAGGCTTACACATTTCAAATCGCCCTTTATTTAAAAAAAAAAAACACATTGCACCAAACTAGGCATGATATACGTACATATAGATATATATGAGAGGCTTCTAGAATCAGACACAGAAGTTAGAAATAATTGACAGCCATATTTATTCTCGTGCTTCCGGCATACAGTATTGGAATTAAATCATAACTTTCACCAATATTATATAGTGTTACCGAAGTTTTATTATTTGTTCATTTTATTGCAGTAATACATAAAGCAGATTCAAACCGTACCTGATTAGGTGATATTACTTGATATGCGGAAGATACTTTTTTTTTCAAGGGCTAATCTCGTTTATAAGATATCTGTGTGGAAATTTATTTTCGAGGTTAAATATGTTTGCCTCTATTTTAACACTCACAAATCAAAAGTTTTCTGTTGACGTAAAACTATATCTCGCTTTCTGCGGAGTTCTTGGCGCGCTGTTCGAAGAAACTGTTAGTTGAACTCCACAAATGAAGATAATAAATGCGACATACCAACAAGTAATCAATCAATCAATCAATGAGAGAGCTTGATTGTGTTTCCCAAGCAGCTTTAGGGAAATTTTTAGGGTTACACTTGACATATAAGACAGCACTTAACTAAACAAACAACACGGAAATCCTTACCATTATGCTATTCTTACAAATTTTAAAGGTATAAAAAGGTCCACGTGAGGGTTAAAAAACGTGTTGTACATGAGCATCATTTGTATCAGCGGAGTGCTGGACTCTAGATAAGATGGGTACAAAAAGGAGTAGACCAATTTTGACGCTGGGGACATGAATTGAGATTCCGCTCAATAACATTTGGGAATCAAAAACAGAATATATATAAACTTATATAAAAACACCATGTCGCGAACTAGTCGCGTAGTTAAAAGAGGCGAAAGACCAAGAGTGTTAAAAAGAACCACATACTTAATCATAAAAAACCCTCCGTTCAATGTGGCGATCGTAGACAATTCTCACAAGTCGTCTTTGTATGTTCTCCAACCTGAGCGCCTGACTGACACCCAAGGAATCCCATACCGTAGAATAAAAGTCCAACCGTGATAGAACCAAAGCCCCCAAAAGGTTCAGTATACAGGTGTTATTCCGGAAGTCACGAGTAATGCGTGAAATTATGCACAGAATGCGCAAGGAATCATTAATAACCTTTGAATCATGATAGTAAAAGTTCAGGCGTGAATCGACCAAACTTCCAAGGTCACGCACAACAGAAGATCTTAAAATTTCAGAGCCTTCTAATTTGTAAGGACGAACAACAACATCTTCCTTACGGGAAAAAGAAACAACCTTAGTTTTGGTGGGGTTTAAGACGAGCGAGTTCGCAGAGCACCACAAATGAATTGCATCAATATCTTTTTTGTAACAATTCAGAGTCCACAGGCGTGTGGATACTACGATAAATTTTCACGTCATCCGATAACTGAAGCATCATTCAGTCACTCACAATACTTACAAGATCATGTACAAAAATATTAAAAAGCAAATGTCCAAGGTTCGACCCTTGTGGCACCCCAGAGTTCAACAGATAAGGGAATGATCTGCATCCTAAGTAGGAAACCATGTTTGAGCGTTCACCAAGATAACTAGAAACCAGTCGCAGAAACCCGAAGAAATACCCATATGTAACAGCTTCGATAGCAATAAATTGTGATCTACGAGGTCAAACGCCTTCGAACATAATAAATAACATTAACTTGACCACAGGACCCAACTATAGGTTTCGCGAACTCCAAAAAGGTTAAGAGATTTGTTTTAACAGATCGTCCACGACAAAAACCGCGCTGATTTGGACTGAGCGTCTGCTTAAAATAAAAACTCACACGCTTAAAAATTACTTTCTTTTTTTCAAAAACCTTCGAAAAAGCAAAAAGCTATGCAATTGGTCTGTAGTTATTGATGCACGTGGAGCTACCAGATTTGTGTACCGGCACAACCAAAGCAGTTTTCCAGACTGAAGGAAATGTACTTGTTATTAAGGACATGCTAAAAATGTGATGCAGTGCAGGAGCCAAGATATCAGAGCACCCTTTAACAATAAAGGCCGGGATCCCATCTTCCCCCCATGACGTTTTTGGGGAAAGTTCTTTATGGCCGAGACCACGTCATCGATAGTCGATACAGGAATTGACATCAAAAGGGACTTTTCAGAACACTGGGTTGCGTTGTTGGACTGGGGGACATTGGGGTTTCCTATTGATGAGAAGTGTTTTGCAAAGAGATTGCACACACTGAATGAGTCAGAGACATGACCTGTCTGAGTCCTCAGATTTATAGCATCAGCTCTACTAGATGGCCGACTATGCCTAACATATTTTCAGAGGCGGTCGAGACTGCGCTCAAGGTCAGACTCAATGAAGTCATGCAGCTGGCATTTGTCTCTTTAAATTAAACGCTTCGTGGCAGAGCGATACTCCTTAAATAAAAAGTGTCATTTGTCCAAACCAGGCGACTTATATCTTTTGCGATAACGCGATTTCAAAGTCAATGCCCGCCGGAGATCACGTGAGAACCCCCAAGGAAATTTACCTTGGCTACCACGTTCGATCGGTATAAAGCGGTCCATTGCAAACTTTAAAAGATCTGTCAGCCGAGAGACGGCGTCGTCAACATCATTGCATTCGTAAGGAGTGTCCCATGTTAATATCGCTGAAATGCGCATACAATCCGAGGTAGTCACCACGAGTGTAGTCAAACATCGGAGCCCGCGCATCCGATGTGACAGTTAAGGGAAATGAAACCCCCGATGAAAATGGCGGATGCCACCTGTCAACAGGAACGACTGAAAAGGTAACAACGCTCTGCGAGACCACTCTGATGTTCGTTATGCAGAGGTCAAGGACGTTACCAGCAGCATTTACAGCACAACTAATTTGTTGAAAACCTTTAAAATTCACGAAATCAGGTACCTCCTGTTCACATCCGGTACTCAAATCTGTACGAGACATGTTCAAATCCCAGTTAAGTCCAGCTACATTAAAGTCCCCTAATATTAAAACGTCGTAATTAGAAAAATCGACCAAATTAGAGATGTGGCTGACAGCATGATGACCTAGCGTGGTAGAAGCAGATCGAGGCGCAAAGTAATGGTTACCCAATAAGCAAATTAGATTCGTTCGTGACTCGAACTTCACTTCAAACGTACTCATTCCTCTCAAGGTCAGACCGCCGAAAGCACGATAAGGATTTCCGTACAGCCGTAAGCACGCCTCTCCCGAGAGAGGGGGAGGAACCTGTCGTATCCTGGTCACATCTAAAATCTGGTAATTGGAACTTAAGTACTCAGAACTAGATATAGAACCGGTTAGCCAAGTTTCAGTGACACATAAGATGTCAAAATTCGAGGCCAAAACCGATGAATAAAAGATATCACGTCCGCAAGCACGCACATTCTGATAGTAAATTTGTGTGCTATTCATTGTGGTATGTTATGGCGCGTTATCTCAAGTCTCGGAAGATGCAGAATCTACGAGCGGACCCCAAAAAGGCCTAAACAAGCACCCCTCGGGCCACACGCAAGCATCGTTGATACGATGAAAGTTATCAACGGTGGTGCTTATATGAAACGAAGCATACGGGCCATATTCGCGTTTTATTCTGGCCAATTATAATCGTACCGCTAGCGTAACATCCATGAAAAATACTTTATCTCTACCCAGTCTCGCCCATCCCCGAAAAATTTCTAGTATTTGTCTCCTTCACAAAATTTTCCATCACAATACTGTACTCAAAAATCAACTAATAACCCCACCATCGTTTGTTTCAGCACGCCTGGATCACCGCCACAAAGTAGGCGTCCCATTTTGCCATTATAACAAATATTTCGCATCATTTATACCTAGAGTCTCGAATGAATGGAATCATCTACCTGCATCATCGATTATTGATAGTGTTCTTTTTGTTCAAATGTTTCAAACCATGTATTTCCCGTTGTTTAACTATTTTGTATTTTCAACTGTTATTTTTTATTGTTGTCCCCGTTTGTTTAACTATTTTGTATTTTCCACTGTTGTTCTCTTTTTCTCACCACTCCCCTCTATATGCCTCTGGCCCTGAGGGTAAAATAAATAAATAAATAAATAAATAAATAAATATCTGCTACGAAGCTCCTTGCAAGTGAAAGAGCCCAGCTCCAAAGTGGAGAACACAAGTTCATTTAGCTCTTCACAGGTAGTAGAGGGATGCAGCCTCGAGAGACATGGACAGAGGAACTTTAAACAAGTTTAGTTAACTATTTTTCGGTGCGCCGAAATACTGCACTACTAATAATCTATTTCCTCGCGTCTAAAGTACTCTATTGAAAAAACTACGTCTATACAAAGTGCATGACTTCTCGTGTAACGGCCGTTTGGATAATTGAAAGCATTTAAACGCCTGAAAACTCGGTGAAGTTTTTCAGAAGAAACTAGAACTCTCTCAATATTACTCATCATTTCCAAAATAAAGCATAACCCATCATTTGTTTTCTGGGAGCGTCTTGAAACATCAGAAAATTATAGTTGAAATGAAGATGCAGCAACTAGAAAGAAAGCAAATTTCGCAAAAACGATTATTCGAAAAGAACTTGCACAACTCATTTCGAGCATATAAACAGACGCCCTATGATATTTAAAAGAGGAGATAATATACAGGCGATAGGATTAGGATATATCGAAATTTAAAGAGTATAACTAATGCCGTATTCGGCTGGTCGATTTCCCGCTTTTTGGAGCGCTCTGAAAGTCCGATGCCCATTTGGAAGGTCGAAGTCGGGCGCCCTAAGTATATTCGGTGGTTCGTTCAGAGCGCCCTGAGGTTTCCGGATCGTGCCGTCCTCCGACACGTAGCGCTATGAGGCTCCCTGACTTCTAAATGAGGGCGTGCCAGAGGACCGGTCACGTGACCAGTCACTTCCGCTGTTGGATCGAAATACATGGGTTGCACGTGACATCATTCAAAGAGCGATCTAATGACCACCAGTAAAGAGGGGAAGAGGGAGCTCCCCCTCTTATCAGGACCCTCTTTTGTGCCTCCCGGATTTGCACAGACGTCGCTATTCTCCTCCCAGATGATTATAGGAGATTAACCTGTCACTCAAAATTCTTACAAAAGCAGCTTTCCTCTCCTCCTCTTACATGGTGGTCAAAAGTATCCGATGTGACGTCGGGGCAACCCATGTAGCCGATACGACCAAGAGGCTTAGCGTCGGACGCCGCCACGTTTTAATACCGAGCCGATTCCGCTGTGCTGTGCATCTTGAAGGGCAACCTCTACGAAAGCCAGCGTCCCGATTGAAGGCTGCCATTTTTCGTGCAAGCATGCAGACATGCGGCGGAGGCACTGAATCGATAAATGGTATTGGCTAAACCATTTTAGTCGGGCAGCAGCTTGCGCTATTACAGTGGAGCGGTTGCGGAAGTTTGCCTTCGGTATCCGGTTTCGTGTCGGCTTTAGAACTGCTCGGAAAATTTGTCGAGCATTCGACTGGCGCGCCGTTCCTCTAGCTCAAATTTGGAGACGCTCCTGGATCTCGCAGATTCATTTTAGTGGATTGGAGTGTTGGAAAACTGCCATCGAATACATCATAGGGAGCAATTATTATTAAACGTTTAAAAATTACTGAGCTGTATATCGATAAATCATTTGATCTAGATATGTGCTCACCTTCTTGACTCAAACTAAATTTTAAGCAATGTACGATAATTTCGGTTGACATGAAGATTTTTTTGTTGTTTGATGTTGACTACTTTATTATTCACAATGTTTAACGAAGGACTGGAAACTCGTCAAAAGATCATTCGCCTTATTTTACCCCAGCTGCCAGAATTTCTTCTTTAAAATTCCAGTATACATCAACACATTCCGAAATTTCGCCCAAGCATAATGCTAAACAAAACATCAGCAATAGAGCCTCATCCGCCCATTTTTATACATTTTGACATTGATGCAAAGAAAGGCAGGTATCAGTCTTGCGTAACCGAAATCTCTACTTTTTCCCTCAACCATTTTCGTCTGGAGCAGCACTTTCTTCATGCCGAAGTCAGTGTTAATCTCCAAACAATTCTGGTTGCCACTTTTAAACGTTTCAAGATAATTGGCTTACTACGGTCCAGTTATATTAAAAACTCAAGTATTCAGATGTTCATGTTGTAGCGGCTATATATCTCAGATCTTACTCCGTCAAGTTATTTTTTATTATCATTTAAGACTTAACGGCTTCTAAATTTACTAACGTAATTTGCTGTAAATAGTGAAGTGTTCATTCATCAGCCCCGAAATAATTGCCCCACGTTATTTACAAATAACCTTAAATGCCCCACTTTGTAAAAAAAAAAAAAAAAAAAAAAAAAAATCTTCTGCTAAATTATGTGATGTGCATATGACGTAATGGCAGTTATTTTAATAAGCCATTAAAAGAGACGAAGTCTTCCCCAATCCCACCATTCTCCATCGTATACAGGCGAGCAGACTATTTGCGAAACGCGCAGCGGCCTACGCGGCACCGAAAATAATTCTGGGAACGTACCGGATAGAACGTAGTCTGTAGCGGATGACCGAGGGAGACGTAGGAGGGGGGGGGGGATGATTTTAACTTTCGTGAAATTGGCTGGATAGACAATCATAATGTAACAACTGAGACTGCGGCGCGAAAACATTAAGAAACTTTTAAGTCGAAGAAATGGGTGGTACATTGTGCTTAATTGTCAGCAGCTCGCCTGCACACCCATAATGATTTTGATAACTAAGTTACAAATGTCCCGCTGCTGATGTAGCCTCTACTCAACTATCAAGGTGTTAATTAGGGATATCGAAGGTTATCAATCGTTTTAATTATCGCCAAGATTTGGCAGATCGTCAGCAACTACTCTTTACATTGCACTTAATAACCTCCCTATCTCGTTTTGTCAGCTACAACAATTCCATGAATAACGTACTCTGTCAACATCAAGTATTCAGAAACTGCTTTCAATAAAAACGTACTTTGACGACAGGGGGAACTATGGCGGTACCTCAGGTGACCCATCTCCGTCCCTGCATGACTTTGAGGAATGCTCTTTGTTCATTTATTGTAATAGCCCGTGGAACCTTTTCACGTCAAAACTTGATCTATTTGTTAGTAGTCGCGAGCCCTAAAATTATACTTGTAAAGTGCACAAACGACAAACCCTGCGTTAATAAACGTATGCGTTCGCCTATCAACAGGAAGCGTCCGCTTATCTACAATATCATGAAACGCGTATTAATGGCGAACACGATCAACCTTGACGATTCAAATGGTCTTTAAAGAGACCATGAAATGAATATTATAATTGGTAAAAAATTAAATACTGGAAATTTACTAGGTGCATATATTTAGTAGGTCAGAATAAAACTACTGCATGCGAGTAGAGAACCAAAAGCCTGCTTTAGGCGCAAAATCTGGAAACTAAAAGCGAACTAATATTCACCTCTCCTCCTTCGAAGAGCTCTCCTCATTTCAGGGTGTTGCATTCACGTAGGCACGTCAGTTCCTAGGCATGTCAGCCAAACTCAGCTCACGCATCCACGAACTGCAGCATCACTTGGACGTATGAGATCGCCAACAATCAATTCGTCTACGAATATTCGGATTTCATTTCACCACAAATCCTCCAGCAGGAGTTCCTCTCTCTCCAGCAGAAATGTGCAGATTACGTGGAGTTATATACAGATGGGTCCAAATCGGCGTATTTTGTGGGATGTGCTCTCTATTCTACTTGACACAGAAAAGCCATACAAGTTGACTGTATTGTAAGCATATTCACTGCAGAACTGTATGGTACTTTACTAGCTGTCCAACATATACTCGACAAGAGTATAATGAAAGCTGTTATCGTTTGTTTATCCACAAAGTGCCTTACTGTCTGTGTCCTCCCTAATGCCTACAAAAAATATTCTTGCACAACATCTACACGTTCAAATCAACAGGGTCCTCCGACGCGGTCGGGACATAAAAAGTTTGCTCTCTGCCGAGTCACGTTGGGATTTCGGGCAATGAAGAGGCGGATAAATTGGCCTTGTCTGTTCGAGGCTCATCAATAACATACAACGGCTTACTTTACCAAGATCTGAAACCACTTTTGAGGAAATCTATTGTTCACACATGGCAGCTGGAATGGGATAAAGAGAACAACAACAAACTCCGCATTATCAAGACCGTTCTGGGCGTTTGGGAGAGCTCTTATAACAAAGAACGTAGTGTGGAGGTTCTTCTGTGCCGCCTAAGAATAGGTCACTTCCGTTTGACACAACAGTCTTTGTTTTGTGGCGAAGATGTTACACTATGTGACCACTGTGAAGTGCTTTTGACCATTTTACACATTTTATGGCACTGTTCGTCTTATCATTCAATACGTCAAGCATGTTTCCCCGAACGGTTTAGAGATCACCTTCAATTTCACCCCTTCTTGAAACAAACTGGATATTTCTATGATATATAATTTTGTAGCCTCGCAGTAGTTCCCGTTATGGTATGCCCCAATTAGTTTGGCGCACTATAGTCCTCGTTGCTGCTGTGCCAATAAACTCATCATCATCATCCATATTTGGATTCGCGTTCGTGGCCAAGTGTGAAGTGCCCTGCCGGCAATTCATCACTTCGGTACTGTTTTGATGCCTGCGCAAGAGGCATGGTGACAGCTTGGAGTCATCACATTCCAAAGCACCAAAGCCGTCAAAGAGCACAGTTAGACATTACGCTTATAGTCGTCGATGAAAGCAAAATTAATCAGATTGGCCAGACGTTGAATGCCGACCATGTCGGTAAGTAGGCTGGGGGAGGCCTGGCCTAGGGAGCTTTCATGTGCGCACATGAAGGCACCCTAGCCTGGCCTAGTTTTAATTATCGACGATTGCACTCGACGCAAGGAACACGGACGGCTAACCCCGCCTGCCCCGAGACGGTAGGGAGAACTTCCGGTTCCACTATGTCACGAACACGCGATCTTTCATTTCGCTTCGGAGTTGAGGAAAAAAAAGCTAAGAAGGTAGTTGCAAAACCATTGATTGTAACCTTTAAAAATGAAAAAGAACACCCTTCTTGTTTTTTAATTGACCTGAAAAAAATTTGCTTCCTAATTGGGAGGAATGGTATGGAAGATATGTCAAGTGTAAGAGTAAAACCTGGCTAGTACTCCCGCTATCAGTGATGATAAAACCACCTCAATGGGGACGTTTACAAGGCTATTTGTATATATACATACTGTAGTCCCATGCCATTCCTAACGGAATTTATTCCTCGACCGTATTCAAGATTGCTATCTGAGAAAAAAGACAAGTTTAATTTGCTCCAAGGTCTTAAACAAGACATGCAATTTCTAACTATGTTTCCAAGGCTGTAGCCATTACATTGACACCTTTGGTCGTTATTTTGTTCAATAAATATTAAGGGGAAAACGAACTCACATGGAAGTCTGCTAACGTAATGGTGTTAAAGACTACTACACTGTCAGAAATAAGGGGTAGTACTACACCGCTTCTCTCATAGATAACACCCAAAAATGTCAATTCGACGTTCAGTCCACTGACGTCGAACTGAAGATACAACTTTTACGAGTGACTTGATAGGTGCGTGATATAACTTACTAAAGAGCTAATGTGCCTATCAAAAACTACAGAAGAAAAAACAAAAGAACACCGAGGTTTCCAGCAGGGCCAACAAAACCTTGAGTGTTTTGCTGTAGTCTTTAATGCGTACGTTAGCTATTTTTCTAAGTTGCATCACTCGACAATCAAACCACTCGTGAAATTTGGTATCGTCGGTTCCACGTCAGTGGGCTGAACGTCGAATTGTAGTTCTTGGGATGTTATATATTGGAAAATGGTTGTAAGTATACTACATTCCCTATTTCTGGGAGTGTACGTTATAGCAGGACTGCCTCGCTTGTGAAACGAGACTCGTGAGAAAGGGACTTAACAGGAAGGGCACACGCCGACATATTTAAATATAGAATCAGTAACGGCTCGCGCGTTTGCTTTCCATTCTTTTTAAAGCGTCCCTCGCGATTTGCTGCGTGTGTCCAAAAAGGAAGTGCTAAAAAGCTGGCATGACGGCGGAACCCCAGCAAACACGGCGCTCGAGCCCGTACCAGCGCGCCCTTCCGCCGGCACCCACAGCTCCGGCAGATCTGGCCGGTGTGCAGGTCACCCGCCCTGCCCGAACGCGATCAATCACTCGGCGCGACCAGCGGGCGCAGGCAGCTGACCACCGTGCGCGGGCAAAGCTCACTGGACGCGACCGGGCGTCCGCGGCGTTCGTGAACGGAAATTCCTGGCGGTTGCGGGGGTCGGACGAGGCCGTTTACGACTCTGGAGCTCGGGGTGCTCCTTGTCGGGGGCCTTCCCCGAGAGGGCAGGGGTGAAGCTAATGCCCCAATTTATCTGGCGCGCCGAGACAGGGGGAAGCTCGGGGCGTCCGAGCGAGCGCGCGTCGCCTCCATTCCAGCGCGCGGCACTCGTAAAATCGGGAGTGCTGGGCTCGCGTCGTGACGGGAAAAGCGATCGCGTCGCCATCTCGTCGTCCCAAGGACCGATCCACGCGTGGGAAAGCTCGCCCGCCGCGTCCGTCCTGGGAGGCCCGCGGACACCGCCGCTGAGCTCGAGGAATGTCACCGCGTGTCCCAGCCCACCCGAGCCGCCGCCTCCTCGCGGGGACCATCTTTTACGTCGCCCGCTCTCGGAGCGTGAAGGAAGGCCTCCGACGGGCAGAGCGGTCGTCGTCGCGATGGACTGACCGCGAAGGCCAAGAGCCGGTCGCCAAAGGTACCACCTCCCATCCGAAAACGAATATGTGGTTACGTTACAAAAACGTGGTTTGCAAGAACCTTCATACCTCATACCCCGTTGCACATCGAGTAGAAGACACAGTCCGTAGTCCACGGCATGAGTAAGAGGGGATGATGGGGATATCGCGCCATGACAGTATAGCGTATTACAAGATCGCACAAAACGTCCCAGACATTAGTAGTCTTTAAGACAGAAAAAAAAAATATATATATATATTTTAATTTCTACAGAACAGCAAAGCAAATATAGTTTATATCGTGGTAAAAAAAAAAAAAAAAAAGAAAACAAACTGCACAAGCGGTACATTTTTAGGCTATCGGTTAAAATACTTCGTGCTGCCTATCTCTGTCCCGACTCGAACAGGTTTGCCATCTCTTTATCAAACTTCTGACCGCACCAGTTGAAAATGTCAAGTGCTTCGGAGTAAACATTATAACACTCTACCTATCAAAATATTGGGTTCTGTCGACTAAGATCTATGGCAGCATAAAATGTCGATCTGAGCCGTGTAGACACCCGCGGGACCCTGATTTACACTTCGGACAAGAGACACGGAGAATCAATCAAACCATGCAGAGTTTTGAAAAGTAACAACGAGTCTGGTTTCTCCTGACATTGATTGAAAGTAAGTAAGTTCGCGTGTGTTAGCACAGTCTCATAGTTCTGGTGATTATTGTACTTGTTCAAATAGCGATATTTAAAATAGAGATACATTTCCTTTGCACACGTTCTATTTTTAAGGAGTTAGTTTTGCAGATGCCGTTCCACGCAACCGACGTGTATTCTAACTGGGAACGACTCATTGAACAATGAAGTGCCAGGAATGCAGATGGGTTGGTAAATTCCCTTGTTAGCTGCGACAAGGGATTCCAAGAGTTCGCAAAGGGACCCCAAATATTTTGTTTAAGAGGTCATCAAATGATTAGTTTGATTCAAATGTAGCGCCAAGATACCTTATACCACTCATGCGAGACAGTAAATCCCCACGAATACGATACGCGAAACAGACGCTTTGAGTTTTTCGAGAAAACGTTATCACTTTAGTTTTTGAACAATTTAGGTAAATACCGTTTGTTGTCACCAATCATTGAATGAGCTCATGTCGTCGTTAAGCCTCATGCAGTCATCGAGTTTGCGAATTTCGCGGTATATTGTAATATCGTCAACATAGCAACGAATCAATCTCAAGACCTTGGCTATGGCGGAAGCCCCAGCCCCATATATGTAAATTAGCATTTAACCTTTGCAAGTAAAAAGCTACTGGGAGCTGCGATCGCTCAAAAAAACTTGTTGGGTGGAAATTTGTGTGGTCATCTGGAGGAAAAGTCTTTG
Source organism: Ixodes persulcatus (assembly GCA_013358835.2). Classification (NCBI taxonomy): domain Eukaryota; kingdom Metazoa; phylum Arthropoda; class Arachnida; order Ixodida; family Ixodidae; genus Ixodes; species Ixodes persulcatus. The sequence goes on from JABSTQ010004227.1 coordinate 45,391, forward strand.
CGCGAAAGGACGAACATGCCAACGCATTCCGAATTGCTAGCATATTTGATGTGGAAAAAATTGTGAATTAAACTATAGGCTAGTACCTCGGAGTACACACGACACTTCAATAATGAAAACTGTCCTACCTGATTGTTATTATTATGACTATAATGCGTTTAATAAAAAGTACAAAGAAGGTAAACGCCATGTTTCAGCAATACATTTAAATGTAAGAAGCATAAAGAATAAAGTTGATAACCTAGAAGTATTTTTGCATTCGTTGAATGTGCACTTCAATGTAATAGCACTTACGGAAACCTGGCTGACAAAAGTGGACATGGCGCCAATCGTCGAGGGTTATAAGTGCGAAATCATTAGCAGAGGTAAGAAAAGGGGTGGCAGTATCGCTATTTATATTTAAGATAAACTACAGCATGAGGTTCTAGATGACCTATCTAATATTGGTGCAAACATTGAAAGCTTGTGTGTTAAGGTACCAAATACTTCTGTTCTGGCTTTATACAGGCCACCTTCGGGTAATATATATGAATTCATGACCTTTCTTGATAATGCAATGTCTTTCCTTGGATCGCTATCTGTGCCATTCTTTATTCTTGGCCACATAAATATAGGCACAATTTCCGATGATCTTAACGCTCAAAATCTTCACGCTCAAACTTTTCGCGATATTGTCAACCAGTATACTTGCAGCAATTTGGTAACACTTCCCACTAGAATAACTGCAGACACTGCCACGTACCTTGACGTATGCATAACAAATACCGACACTCGTCATATTACAGCAGGTGCCATCATATGTGATATTAGTGACCATCTTCCAATCTTCTGCCTAGAGTCCTCCTCTGCTAGAGAAACTAACAAAGACATAGATACGTTTTGGAATCGCACTATTAATGAGGAAACGCTAAGAACTTTCGGCTGCCTTATGGAAGAAGAAACGTAGGATGACGTTTACGCTGAGTGCAACCCTAGAACTGCCTATAAAATATTCCTGATTAAAGTCAGACAGTACTATAATGCAGCTTTTCCTCGTCAGGAACGTAAAGTGAAATGTAAAAAAAAAAAAAATTAGAAAGCCTTGGATGACTAGAGACCTGTATGACAGAATAAGGCAAAAAAATGCCAAGTATCATGCCTTTATTCAGCATCGTGATCCGCGGCTGCTTATCGAGTTTAAGAAATGCAGAAACAAATGCAGAAACGAACTGAATGCCAACCTAAAAAAAAAGCGAAACGCGAATGCTATCAAAAAGAATTTTTACGTATACACAATGACCATAGAAAAGTGTGGGACACGGTAAACAAACTCACGAACAGAGAGCAGGCACGATGTAATCTGAAAGAAACACTAATAGATAATAAACGTGTCGCTGGGAAAGAACTTGGCGATGAAATGAATAGACATTTTATTAGCATGGGTGTGTACACTGGGAGGGCTTTCAACATAGATGACTGTATTGACGCCGAAAACCAAATTGGGTCAATTATGCTTACTCCAACGACACCATTTGAAATTGATAAAATAATCAGAACCCTAAAAAATGATGTCGCCGCTGGAATAAATCAAATAAAAACCCTACCTATTAAGTACACTGTGACCATAGTTAGTTCAGTTCTATCGAATATAGTAAAAAAGATGCTTCAATCTGGTCATTTCCCTGACGAGCTAAAAATAGCCAGGGTCACTCCAGTGTATAAAGGAGGTGGTGAGACAAACTTTATTAACTACAGACCTATTTCAGTTCTCCCAGTTTTTTCTAAAATATTTGAGCGTGTGATTTCTGATATATTAACACGTTTTTTTTTTTGTTTTTTTGAGAAGCATAATATAATAACGCAATCCCAATACGGCTTTCAAAAGCAAAAATCGGCGAAGCTAACGGTTCTTAACATAAAGGATAAAAATAGTTGCAAATATTGAGAACAAATTATTTACTCTTGGTCTCTTCTTAGATTTAAGTAAAGCTTTTGATAGTGTGCAGCACAATATTTTACTTAGAAAGCTTAAAATTTACGGTGTGCACGGAGTAGCTCTAAAATTAATTGAAACGTATCTTGCAGATCGTTGCCAATCCGTACTAATAAACGGCGAATCGTCAAATAGACTTAAAATACAGCATGGTGTTCCTCAGGGGTCAATTTTAGGTCCACTTCTTTTTCTTATATATATTAATAATATAAAGACTATATCCGGTTTCCCCGATCTAATAATGCATGCAGACGATACCAACGTATTCTTTTCTGGAGTGACGAAAAAAATGCCTAGAAAATGCTGCAAATGTCTACCTATTGAAGCTATCCAATTGGTTACAAACAAATTGTTTAAAACTAAATACAAGCAAAACTAAGTATATTAGTTTTAAGCCAATAAATAAACTCGACTGGAGCCCCATAAGCTTAAAATTTGAAGACACTGTACTTGAGCAAGTGTCGGAACAAAAACGTTCTCGGTGTATGGTTTACTGAGGACCTTTCATGGAACACTCACGTGAATAAACTCAAAGGTGAATTATCTCGTGTTACGGAAAGTATATATAAAATTCGAAACTTGCTGCCCACTTGGCTAAAACAGACTTTTTACTATTCTTTGTTCTACTCTAAAATCAGTTACGGCATCTTAGTTTCTGGGACAACGATCAATTCAAACTACGTCAAACGTATCACCTTGCAGAAGAGGATTCTTCGCATGTGCGAAAATTATAAAAGAGATATTAGAAACATAAGAACTCAACCACTATTCACCAAATATAATATGCTTCAGGCAGACCAAATACACTACTTTAAGCTCTCACAATGGATTCACAAACACAGAGCATACTCCACACCAAAAGCTAGGTTGGGTCCTTACCATCTACGAGACCCAAAGCGAAGGATGCCTTCAATAAAAACCACTTATGGCCGCACTGCTTTGTCATATATCAGATAACCAAGACGCTAAACAGAACAGACATGATTATAGATTATAATAAAACATTTTATGCCTTCAAGAAACAGTGCCGAAGCTTTCTTGTGGGCAGTGGTATCAGCTTCTCAGTTGTGTAATATGTAGGCTAAGTTGTTATTTTTATTATGTACTTATATTTGACTACAAACGTGGCTCTTGACATATATTCGATCATTCTTCATTGCTAAACTAAATGTCGGCCATCGGTCCTATTTAATGCTGTGCCCTTTTCTCACTTTTTTTTTCTTTTTTCGTGTAAAATATTTTTTTTTGTGTTTATATTAGTGATATGATGCTTCTGTGTCATACGACGTTACATTTGTTCTACGCTTCGAATCATGCTTGTTGTGTAACATGTGACTTCGCTAGTTGTTTTATTGTGCCGTTTTATTTTGTTTTACAATTCACAATGTTGAATGGTAAAGTAGCTGTTTCATTGTGCCTTCTTTCATATTTTTACTGAGTGTACCAGTTGCTGAATATATTATTTGCACACTGTTGAACTGTTGGGGGGCAGAGACTCTGTCAGGCTTCACGCCTTTATCTCTGCCCTCTGGGCGGACAAACCCGCCAAACAAATAAAGAAAAAAAAATACTGTAAGAAGTCTGAATGTGAGATGACACCAGAAACATCACTGACAGATATAGAAAATACGAGCGGACCTAAAACAGAGCCTCCTGTAATTTACATGGTTAACTCGAACGAAACCTTCTCTGTCCAGTAGGTAACTCCTAAACCATGCACTCGAGCACCTGTCACAGGCACGTAGCCAGGGGGGGGGGGGGGGGGGTCATGGGCCCTCCCCTTTCCCGAAATGTTCCCTTTTTCTGGGACCTCCTCTCCCCCTCCCCCTCATATAGCATTTTGTCATGGGCGCCCCCCCCCCCCCCCCCCCCGGCACAAAATTCTGGCTACGTGCCTGACCAGTCAATATACACCGCATTAAGAAAGCTTTGATATTGATATACTATGGTCGACCAGGTTAAAAGCCTTACTTTAATTGAAATAAACAACATCGAGTTAACCTTGTTTACATAAAACACGAGAGGACTTTGATGGGAAAGGGACCAAGTTAGTGGTCATCGACCTGCCAGAAACAAAGCCGTGTTGGTTAGGAATAAGCTTACTTTGAAATAAAAATGATAATGACCTGTGGACAAGCATTTCGAAAAGCTTTGAAAGCGAGCATAAGAGAGAGGTTAGCCTAAAATTTGATGCATCCGCGCCTCCTCCTGACTTATGAATTGGAATAATCACGGCAAGTTTTCATGTTACTGAAAATACACCTGACACTTAACTGAGTTATTAAATATGTCACATAGTAGGGGTGGAAATAGTTCATAGTAGGTCTTAATTATGGCTGGTGGTATTCCATGATGTCCGGTTGACAGCTTAGGCTTCATTTTCTAATACACCCCAGAATAGCTGCCTCATCAATCGTGATCGAGTGCAGCATATTGCCGAGCCCCATGTTGGGAGTAACACTGCAGGAGGGATTCATGCGATCTGTGTAGACCGACTATAAGTGATCGGCAAAGCAATCAGAGGTGCCCTTTCCAGAGCCTGTATCTAAAGTAATGACATTCGGTCTTTCCGCATTCACAGAACGTGAACCCACGTACTGCCAACATTTCTTAGGATTGCGGTTTAAATCCGGGTCAACCGTTTCCCTGTGTGCCTGGTGATCGCGATTTAGTATTTCTTTGCATTTTCTCCTGCAGTGTTTGAATTCAGTTTGAATTTTAGGAGACCACTTTTCTTACACTTACGATTTAGGAATGATTATCTTTTTAGAATGGTTTTCAGCTTAGAAGATAACCACTAAGGGAATTTAGGGCTTTGATTTGTCTTCATCGGAATTTAGCTGTCCATACCGTCCTGAATTATTTTGGTGAATTCGGCAACCTGAGCATTAATGTCGTGGCACCGTAAAATCGTCTCCCAGTTAACTTTGAAGAAATGTTAATATAGACCAGCAAAGTCCCCCGCAGCAAAGTTGTAAACCTTCTGCGAAATCAAATTAATAGATTTGATGCTGTTTTATAATAATAATCAATCAATCAATGTTTTTATTCAAGTGCCCAGGAACAACTTTGCGGTCTTGGTACAGGTTCACTAAATAAACATGTAAGGTATAACAGGGCATAAATCAATAGTGCAGACGACACACACAACGGACAAGCCCTAAAACAGAAATGCACTAAATATGGACAAAAATAAACAAAAAGCCACAACACACAATAAGCTTGATGGTACTACCGCCACCACCAATCGTTAGATAGAAAGAAAACTAAAAAGGCATCCAAAGTATGGAATTCGGGTGTGAACAGCACAAGTTAGTGCATACAGATCAAATTTAAGTGACGACCTTTAACGTTTTTACAAACTGCAGTGTGTTATTGTTGAACATACCGAGTGTTTCACAAAAAGAAGAATTATAAGTATGCACAAGTCTGGACAGAAGATCGTGGAGGTTGAGTAGACGCCTATTGCAAAAGGACGCATTCTGCCTTGTTATTTTTAGAGGAATTTTTAAGAGTACTCTAGACGTCAATGCCGTGCAGTCAGTGACGGCGTGGACAAGTATGTATAAAAATAAGATATCGGCAAGTTCTCTCCTACGACGAAGGGTAGGAAGAGACAGGCTATGCTGAACTGGGACAGGGACATCAGTAGTGGTGGGCACATTGCACGCTAAGTAACGATGTCTATAAATAGAAGAAAGCTTGTTCTAAACCCGTTCTATTTTCGAGGAATTTGTGGCACGAATTCCATTCTATACAACAGTAGTGTATTTCAGCTGTGGTCTACACAATGCACTGTAAAGTATGTGAAATTTGCAGGGGGTTAATAAACTCTTTAGTGATGCGGCACGCACTCCCGAGCGTGCAGCTGCGTTCACGATGTGATCAACATGACTGGAGAAGTGTAAGGTGCTGTCAAACACCTCGCCGAGATCTTTGATTCTGTAATTGTTCATACGTTTCAAAAGGTCTGTCTGAATAACATATGGAAATACAATGTTATGTGTCTTACGAGTGTACGACACGACTTTCGTTTTAGAGCTATTTATCTTTAGGTCATTCTCACAGCACCATTCTTCAAAAGCATCAAGATCTATCTGTAGCAAGACGCAATCCCGGTTTTCTCGTACCTCCATAAACATCTCAATATCGTCTGCGTAGTGAAGAAATGAAGAGTGACGAATCACAACCGAAACATCGTTAACAAAGACTAAAAACAGAAGAGGTCCGAGAACGGAACCTTGAGGTACACCCGTTGTCGCCTCATAAGTAGCAGAAGAATTATCATTCGAGCTAACAAAGCACTTCCGGTCACGCCAACAACTTTTGAGCAATGAAAGCAATGAATTGTGGATACCTAGCTTCGACAGTTTAGCCACTAACATCTCACGATTAACAACGTTAAACGCTTTACTTAAGTCAAAGTAAATCCCATCAAGCTGGCCTCTGTTAGCGACGGCGTGAGCAGCGGTTGACATGAAACAGGAGAGATTAGTTGTGGTCGAGCGACCCGCCATAAATCCATGGTGGTTAATAATAATAATAATAATAATAAATAACCGGGTGCCAGTAATGTCAGAACAGCGGAGGGGTAGGAGTTGACATATTTTTACTAATGAAGGCACATCCACATAACTTTCTCTCCTCCCCTTTTCCACCGCCTTTTGCAATTAGATGACAGACCGAGGGCTCTAGACGATTGGACAAAACACTACGGCATATCGGAACAGAGAAAAGCCGTCCTCGATTTACTGGTGGATTACTTAAAAAGATATGTAAGCCATTACCTCATCTAGTCTTGAAGTTATCACCTACCCCAACCGCTGTAGCCACTTATCCTCTATCTCGCTTGCTCCAGAATAACTCGGCTAACGCAGGCGAGAGACAGAAATCAAATAAGTGGGGCTTTTGTAGAAAGCATGGCATTTGATTATTTTATTAAAATAAATACGTTTTCACTTACTCACTCCGTCGCCCTTTCATCTCCCAAACACTTCCGAACCCTTCCCTTAGCATTTTAAGGAAAAAAAAAACTTTGCAGTAAAGCCAACTTGCGGAACTACGACTATAATAATCCCTGGAAAAAAGGAACAAGGAGGGCGAAGGACAAACACAAATATCCAAACACTCTTAGGTGACTAGTGCGCTACAGAAGAGTTCCGCCTGGTCCTGGTTACGAACCAGGGACCTCTACATTCCAGTGGAGCGGAAAACCAACTGAGCTAATCAGAATTTAGACGTCAGTAGCAAACGGGTTTTATCAGCTGCCACCAGTCTAACGCCATCACGGGTGAACGGCATGCATCTTGATTTTCTTATGATAATGTAATTAATGCGAAGGTGCAAGCTAGCTGGACAAGAATGATGATAATAATTCCTGGAGAAGGAGAACACGGTGGACAAATGACAAACACAAATCTCCAAGCACAGCAAGGTGACTGGCGCGCGGCCGAAAAAATCCGCCGGGTTCTGGTATCGAACCAGGGACCTCTCTATTTCCAGTGGAGCGCTCTACCAACTGAGTTAACAAGGAATCAGACTTCAGTAGAGCAAACGGGTTTTATCAGGTGCAACCAGTCAAACGCACTCAAGTGTGAACGGACTGCATTTTAAGGTAATGATGATAACGCATTTATTGCAAAGGTGCAAGCGAGCTGAGCGAAAATGACGATAATAATTCCTGGAGAAGAATACTAAGGGGGACGAAGGACAAACACAGTCCTTTTGGTCGATTCGGGTGCATATATCTGTATTTGAGCACTTCTACGAAAATTATTACAAAGAATATGGAACCTTGACTCATGAAGTCCATAGAAAGATAACACAGTTAGAGAGAATACAAAAAAAAAAACGGCATGGCTAAATTTCTATTTTACGAAATGTAACAAATGATATAATTTATTTCGTGAAAATCGATTAAACTAAAGTTGTACCAGACGATACCAGATGATACACTAATCAGGGATGTTTTATTTTATATTCTTTACGAATTATTTTTTAAGGTAAGTAGCCAAAACGTTAACAAGATTCTGCTCTTCGTACACTTTTAGAATTGCCCTATTTTAAATAAAACAAAAATTTCCCCCTATGGACAAAAAAAAAGGAACGCCGTTCTTTTTTTCCGTTTTAGGAGGAATGTAACGAGTTCCAGTTTCAGTCCCACTGATGAAAAATGGAACGGCGGCGTTCCTTATTTCTTCTTACAAAGGAATGCGTTCCAGGAACGCCGCTCCGTACAACAGTGCCCTGACCCCTTCACTTTTCTGTTTTGGCTTTCTCGTTTCACTTACTTCAATGCTTCCTATTTTTTGTTTTTCTGCTGCTTTTTTTTTTGGTACAGGGTAAGTGTTAGCGTTTCCCAAAAGGGGGCGCGTGTGCTTCTGCTCTTCTGGATGGTTCGCCCGCCTTAGCGGCACCCGCTGCAGCCTGACGCCGCTTTCGCTGTTCACCGATTTCCCGCGCGCGCATGCGTATTGGCTTCAGCCCCGTGACGCTAAGTAATAGTTTTTTTTTTTTTTTTTTACCATATAAATATGGTGGGAGCTGAGGAAAAAAGCTGTCTAAGCAGCTTGACTGTTCCTCAGCCTCCATCACAGGTACACAGCGGTTGCAAAAGCATATACAAGGAATTATATAAAGCAAAAAAAACAATAAAGGCAAAGAGCAAACAAAAAACACCTACAAGGGAATCAGTGTAATTGGATAATTACTTTGATAGAAAAATATCTCCTAATACCAAAGCAAAGAGCAAACAAAAAACACCTACAAGGGAATCGGTGTAATAACATAATTACTTTGATAGAAAGTATCTCCTAATATCACACGTGCTGCAGGATTCTATATCGAAATGAGACCGGATCATTTTGTTCAGAAACGTTGGCAGTGTATTTTATTTTTAATCATCTGTAAACCATAGTACGTACGAGATGCATCTACTACCCAGAAATCAGAATGGCGAGTGCACTATGTTATAAGTTTGTTTCTGAGGGATGCTAAGCAGATCAAAACGCTGTTTATATCTCTATATTCCTGTTTATATTTTACACACAGTCTAAGATCATAGTATTGGAATTCATTCAGAACACCGAGCCAAACAAAAATTTCGTTACTATGAAAATTATATGGCACGTTGCATATGATCCTTAGCACTCTTTTCTGCAGTAAATATAGTTTTTGCAGATTAGGTTTTGTGGTGGTACCCCAGAATAGATGAAAGTAGTTCGGGTGAGGTAAAAATAATGAGTTATATAAAATCAGCTTAACTCCAATAGGAAGAATATGACGATCTCTATGTAACATACCAGTTATTCTGGCAAGTTTAGAAATTAAATAGTCCACATGTTCGGTCCAAGACATGTGCTTTGAGAAAACTACCTCCAAACTTTTAAATGTGTTTACTATTTTGATTGGAGAGGCGTCTAAGAAAATGACGCTTGTCAGGATAATATTCCTATTTCTGGTCTTGAAAAAGGTCACGTTAGTTGTTTTTTGTTACTTATTTATGATAAGATTATTCCAACTAGCCCAGGATTCTCGACTTTTTATGGTTTTATTAGCAACACAAGACATTTCATTACAATTTTTAGCTGAAAAAAGAGGCTGGTGTCATCAGCGTCAATGATAAAATTTACGTTTTTTGCTTTAACGATATCATTGATGTATATATTAAACAATAGGGGCCCCAGTATACTGCCTCGTGGTATTCCAGATTTAATTAATTTTGTATTGAAAAAGTGACCGCTAATACTAACAAACTGTTCGCGACTTTTTAAGTATGATTTAATGAGTGCTGCATGTCCTCTGATACCATAAATCTAACATTTTCGAATGAGTAACTCTTGGCTAATAAAATCAAATGCGTTTGTAAAGTCTATGAAAATGCCGTAATTCCTATATTCTATGTTGCATAAAATATGTTCTTTCTGGTCCAGTAAAGTTAGTTCCGTAGAAAGTTGCTTTCTGAACCCGAACTGGGATTTTGTAATGATGTTATGCTTTTCTATAAAAAGAGTAAGACAATTATGTATTATTTTTTCTAAACCTTTCGAGAACACTGGAAGAAGTTACACAGGCCTGTAGGTGTTTATATCCTTTCTATCCCCTTTCTTATGAAGTGCAATTACATTAGCTATCTGCACTTTCGGGGGGAATGTGCGGTTTCTAAACAAATATTAAAGATATAGGCCAGATAGCGACCGATAATGTCTAGACTCTAGAACATGCAGAACTTGACGTATCTGTATACCATCGGCGTCGCAGCTATCACTAATGTTGACGGTGCGGAACTCTTTTTCAGTTACCGGGTTTAAATAGATCGTTTCCTCTACGTTTCGATTGATATAAGCACAAGCATCGACCATGTTTGTTACTTCCTAAATTGATAAAAAAATCATTGAACAGATTAGCCAAAGAACGACCAGACAGTTCAACGTTATTATGGATTATTGATTGGATACGTTGCAATTCAAAACATAGTTCAGCTTTCTCCACATTAAATCAGTGCGGTGGGATACCATATTAAACAAATTGTGAGAGTGGATCATTTTTCCTTTCTTCAGTTCCTTGTTCAAACTATTTCTTATACCTTAAACATATTAAGTTTCTTGGGGTCCTTACTTTTGATAAAAGATTGATAAAGTGTTTTTTTTTTAAACTTCGCTATTAATTTTGATGTTATCCATGGTTTCCGAGCTTTCTGGAAGCGCTTAACGTTTACACGAGAGAAGTGTTTATTATAAATGGGTTCGAAAATTCGAAGAAATATCTCATCAGCTTGATTCGCATCAGCTTTGTTCAAGACCTAAGTCCAGTCTGCACTGTTCAAACTATCTCTGAAACGATCTAGGCTGTCGTTGGTAATTTTTGGTACACGAGTGTGAAGCTTGGGGTATTTCCATTTACTTATATTTTTATCTAAGCAAAAGAAAGTTGCAAAGTGGTCACTGATATCGCAAGCTATCACACCTGATATTGTTTTCGATAGCTCAAAACTGGAAATGAATCAATCAGTCAACGTTTCCGACGTGGTAGTAATACGTGTTGGTTGATGTTAGATTCAGGTATATGGACGGCGCCCATATACCTGAAAAAGCGAAATAATATTCTTTTTTGAACTACTATCGCTTAACATGTCAATGTTAAAATCCCCTCCCCAAATCACGTTGTACTTTTTTTCTGCTATAAACATTAAAAAAATCCATCCGAAAATTCACAAAACTTCAAAAAGGTTCCATCTGGGGGGACGATAAACTACTGACACAACATGTCCATCTATTTTTATCGAAAGTACTTTGTCGTCGTTAGAGCGACGATACTCAGATAAAAGTTCGTAACTCATTAATTTATGAATGACCTTGGCAACACCGCCACCGCGCTGAGATGGCCGATTTACGGAATAGGTATTGTAATCAGGAAGTTTGAAAGCATCACTATCACATTTATACCAAGTTTCCGATAACATGATTACGTCGAAAGAGACATCTTGCTTATCCCAAAAAAAAAAAAGTTCCAAGTCAGCAGACTTATTTTTGGCACATCTTGTGTGAGAACATTTCAGTGAGGAAGCGCATTTTGCGCCCAGAAATATTTTAAGTTCTCGCGGTAATAAAATGGTGGCAGCTGCCATCTCGCGAAGATGACCTGAAGTAACATATTAGGATAAACAAGAAGGTTGAATTATCGAATCTTTGCAAGGTCATCCACATTCTTAACAATAAAAGTTCGATCTCCATCTCTTTTGCGGACAAGAATCTTTCCATTTTTGTGCCATGCATACTGGAATAGGCAGGCACTCGCCCAGGTTTTCGCGGCGCGAAGCAGTTCTCTGCTTTGCCGGGTCATGTTTTCTTGGATGTATATCTCACAACGATGCTTTCTTAGTTCATTCCTTCTATCGAGCCATTCATATCGAGTTTGCTGTTTTGCAAAGCGAACAATGACGGCTGGAACCTTTCCACGTTTCGGAGGGAGCCGGTGTGCTGACACTACCTCCGGTTCTGCAAGGTCTGGTACACCTATCTTAGCTGCTACGTCATTTATATTCTCGAACATGCCTTCATTATTAGTTAGCGGAATGCCATGAAATTCCAGATTTTGGCGCCTGCTCCTCGACTCAAGGTCATTCAGTCTGTCTTTCAACTCATCCACGTTGCCACCCTCTCCCCTTTGTCCTTCACTACCCTCCTCCTCCCTACGCGAGCGATTCCCTTTCCACGGTTTTGGCCGCAAACGGACGGCGTCAGCTTTTCCCTGTCATGTAGGTTCCAATGCATTAATAACTAATACGCACATATTCATTCCTGTTCTTTGTTTGTCATGACATCTATTGCATCAGATAAGAGCATTCCGCTTAAGTAATCAACTGAAATAATGGATGGATGGATGGATGAATACGGCTGAGCCCTTTGGATCGGGCGGTAGCTTACGCCACCTAGCCATTTTGTCTTACCCTTTAAGCTTAGAATATTTAAATGTGAAAACTATATTCACTCCGTACTGAAAAGAAAGTGAGGCTATAAATCCCCCTTGCCATCAGTTAATAAGAAAATGCCTAGTTTTCTCTCGCTCTCTGCCACCATTCACTTAATCTTTGCTTGGTAATCTCTACTGTCTTGAAATCCACTTTTCCTTCGCTGTCTCTAAAACCCAATGACCTTATTAAATCTATGTTGTCTTCGGTATGCATAGGGTGAAGCCCTTTACAGTAGAGTATCAAGTGCTCAGCCGTCTCGTCCTCCTCTCCACAAGCAGCGCACACTGTGTCCATTTCCTGGTACTTCGCTCTGTATGTTCTGGTTCGCAAAACACCTGTCCTTGCCTCAAACAACAATGAGCTTCCCCTAGAATTGTCATAAATGCTTTCTTTGGCAATAACTGTTTTGTTTAATCTATAGCCTTCCAGAGCCTTCTTTGTCTGCATTCCCTCTAGCCACCGATCTCTTTCTGTGGCCTTAACTTTCTTCTTAACTGAGACCTCTTCCGTAACCCCACTATAGCCTAAAAACTTTCCTCTTAATTTCCTAGTGCGCTGTCTCCATTTTGTGTCTATACTCCTCATGAATAAATAGCTGAAAACCTTTCGTGCCCATTGCTCCCCACACATTTGCCTCAACCGATCCTCAAATTCTATCTTGCTCACAGCTTCCCTGCTCTCAAATGACGCCCATCCCATGTCTCCTTGTACTCCCTGGTTTGGTGTTTTGCAATGTGCCCCCAAAGTCAGCCTACCTACTCCACGCTGTTTTATTTCTAGTCTTGCATGCACTTCAGATTTCATGCATAGCACTGTGTTTCCAAAAGTCAAGCCAGGCACCATGACCCCCTTTCCAAATCTCTCTCACCACCTCATACCTGTTGTAATTCCAAAGTGCTCTATTTTTCATTACAGCCGCATTTCTGTTGCCCTTACCTATTATATACTTTTCATGCTCACTGAGATATTCTGCACCATCACATATCCATACTCCTAGATACTTGTATTTACTAGCTCTCTCAACTGTAATATTCTGTATCTTCAGTCTCTCAACATCATCATTGTTAAAAATCATGACTGCTGATTTTTCACTACTGAATTCTAAACCTAATTCCTCTCCTTCCCTACCACAGATGCTCATTAATTCCTGCAAATCTATCCTGTTGTTAGCCATTAGTACGATATCATCCGCATATATCAGTCCCGGTAAGGATTGCTGAATTGTTTGGCCTAGCTTACTGTACGAAAGGTCAAATCCAAGCCCACTCTTCTCTAGTCTATCCTCCAATCCTCTCAGATACAACATAAACAGTAAAGGCGATAACGGGCACCCCTGCCTAAGGCCTCGTCCTATCTCTATTTTCCCCGTTGCCTGTCCTTCCCATGTTATAATCACCTTATTATCTTTGTAAATGTTCCTTAATATTGCTGTTAGTCCTTCATCTAGGTTTAAGCTCTCCACTATGTCCCACAGAGTTTCTTGGTTCACATTGTCATAGGCACCCTTGATATCCAGAAATGCCAGCCAGAGCTGTCTGTTTTCTTTTTGCGCTATTTCTATACACTGTGTTAGAGAAAATATATTGTCTTCCAACCTTCTTTGTTTCCGAAACCCGTTCTGTAACTCGCCCAGTATGCCCTCGCAATCTACCCACTCCTCCAGTCAGTTCTTTATAATCTGCATTACCAACCTGTAAATAACTGGTGTCACGGTTATGGGACGATAATTCCTAATGTCAGACTTATCTCCCTTTCCCTTATATATCAAACTCATCCTACTAAGCCTCCATTCATCTGGAACATTTCCTTTTGTTACCATAGTGCTCACTACCTCCCTTAGTTTTGCCTTAGATTTGGGAACCAAATTCTTCACCAGCTTGATTGGCATACCATCTGTGCCTGTCGACGTGCCACTAGGGACTCTTCGTTCCGCCTTTTCCCATTCTCTTTGTCCAAAATCCGCGATGTCAAAAGCTGGACTGATACTGCCTTCGGTTCTCCTATCTTCCACATGTACCCGTTCCCGAAATTTCTCCTCCATCGCTGCTCCTATATATCGTATCCCATCATCTCCCTCTAATTGATCTCTCTAATGCGAGAGTATGAACCTCTGCCTAGCTTGCGTCGTTTCACCGAGTGAGTTCAAGTGCTCCCAAAACTTCTTGGCTGCGTTTCTATCTTTCTTGCTTACATTACTCATCCATTCTTCACCCTTTCTCTGAATTTTCGCATTGATCAAACTGGATGCCTCTCGGCGATATGTTATAAAAGTGTCCCATCTTCTTTTTACTTCCGTTTCCGACTCCCCACTACGCTTGGAATGCCTGTGTTCTCTAGAGGCTTCCTGACGTTTTGTATCGCTTGCTTCACTTCTTTGTCCCACCAGCTTTTTGGTCTATGTCTTTGCTTCCCCTTTCGTTTACTCTGAACTTTGTCTAGTTCCAGAACAAAAAGCCCAGTTAGGCTCTCATAGGTCCAATCTGTATACCGTTGCCCTGAAACTGCTTCCTCTATTCTTTCAGCAACTATTTCCAACTCTTTGTCGCTGCAGAAAGTCTGCTTTGAATTATGTTGTCTAGTTTCAGCATTTACTTCTCTGGCAAAATTCAGCTTAATACGCTTGTGATCACTACCAAGACTTTTGGAACCTTCTTCATCTATTTTCATTACTTGTAACCTACCATATATTTTGTGTGACATAAGTATGTAATCTATAGTTGATTGTAGATTGCCAGTTTCCCACGTTATGTGCCCGTCACACTTCTGACTGGTATTACATAAAACTAAGTCATGCTTTTCACCAGTTCTAGTAATATGCTTCCAGTTGAGTCCGTATACCCATCGAGACCCTCGATATGGGCATTCATGTCTCCCATAATAATTATTTCAGAGCCTTCCCCTAGCTCACTAATGTCTCTTGATATGCAATCAATCATTTTCCTGTTTTCCTCTTTAGCACCTTTCCCTGTCCATAAGTAAACAACTCCAAGGAGTGTTGATTCCCCAGCGACTTTTCCTTTCAGGCACAAGTGTTCGGCGCACTCCTTTCTGATCCTTTGAAAGTTCATGTTCTTCTTAATAAATGCTCCAATTCCACCTCCCTTCCTCGTTCCCTCCGTTCTGTTGCATTCTTCCCACACATAGTCAGGGTTGCAAGGTGGCTGCTCCATGTCTCTGAGATGTGTTTCCACAAACCCATACACCACCAAATCCTCCTTTCTTAGTTTCTCCTCTACCTCTTTCCATTTTAACCTATTTCTACCACCCTGCATGTTAATATATCCAATGTCTGATTGTGTTGTTTGTTTATACCTGTTCTTACGTTTTCTCCTCTTTTTAACCCTGGGTGCCTCTCCGGACTTTGTTGGGTTTTCAGTTACTTCAGTACCCCCAGGGCCCTCGGTCCCCCCAAAAAAGCAGTCACCGTGCGGCCCATCCTATCCCCCACCCTGTAACCCGTGGCCTCACTGTAGTGAATGCCATCTGCAAAAGGGCGGGAGCCAGCCTCGTACACTTCCCTGTTTACTTCCATTACGTCGTACCGAAGCTGTTGACTCATACCCTTAATTACTCTGTTGGCTTCGACAACCCTCCTCTCCGTTACCCCGGACTGCTCCCGAACTTCTGGAATGGTGCACACAACAACGTGCACATTCTCAGACACGTCCCTCAGCTTACGCATCCCCACGTTTAGCTGCTTTCCGAGGTTCAGGCTCCTACCCTGGAGCACATCATTAAGCCCCGCATGAACTATTACTAGGTTCCTTCCCTCCCGGTTATCCCACACCCCCTCACGTGCTGCGGTCATAGCATCCACCATACACTTCCCTGGCTGGACCTCTACGGTTACCCTCTGGTCTCCCTTCACCCTGTTCAGTACACCCCTCTTAACCCGTGCTACGTTAGAGCTCCCCACTACCAGTACCCTAGATCCCCCTGGTACCTGCGCGCCCTTGTCCTGCGACTTATCTGCTGTCACCTGACTGCCCGACGCCTGCTGCTCGAAGGCGCTATTGAGCTGAGGGTCACTTAGCTCTCCAGCGTCGTCGAGCCCGCTGGTCAACAGGCCGGACTCCAGACCACCAGCGACCCCAGCCTGCGGACCGGCGGTTCGTCCCGCTAGAACTGACACTTCCTCCTTTCTTCCCTCGCTACTCTCACTCGCTCGAATTACCCCTTCCAGGCGCTCTACCCTACTGTCACACTCCCTCTTACACTCCTCTAAACCCGCCTTCCATACTTACCCCAGCTCTTCCACCTGCTTCTCGAGGCCGACCCGCTGCTCCCTTTCATGATTAAGCTGCCTAGTCAGCTCCTCAACCTGGGCCTCGAGACCCACCCGCTTCTCTCCTTCTGCCTTAAGCTCGGCCTCAATCTCCCAAACTCTACCCTCCCATTCCCCAGTTACCTGCTGAAGCTTCACACAAAGCCGACACTCGAAACTCATCCCCTTCGCCTCCTCCAGACTCCCTAAACCGGTCTCCTCTAGGTAACACCACCGCCCACACCCCTCACACTGCACCAACTCGTCCCCACCCTTGTCCTGCCGACCCAAATCTAGACCCATATCTAGACCGGGAACAAACCGTCACTTCCCGCCAAAAATTCAAACAGCCTACGAAACTAACTTCGTAGTAGCCTCAACTAATCCCAACTGCTGCTGTTCAAACCTAACACTGCTACCGCATAGTCACTTCCTATCAACTCTCAAAAATAAATGCGAGCTAAAAGCGCCACCTGTCGTACGCAACGGCAACTAGCGGCAGCCGCCATGCTGCAGGATAGTGCGCGCTGCTGCATACGCTGCGTAGGCCGTAGACGCTGGTCAATTCCGGCCCACGATGCCAACGTACTGCTGCGTGCCCCTCTGCAAGCAGAGTGGGTATCTGGACAAGTCTGGCATTAAGGTACGTATTTGTAAATGTACTCGTTATCGGTTCACGGGCGTCGGTCTGGTGGGGATATTCAGCGGCGTAGCCGCGCAAACGTTTCCCTGCTGAAGTGCAAGAACGGAACACGAGCCGTTCCCACGCTACGCGCCTTGGGTGTTTGAGTCCGGTGTTTTTAATCTCATTTTGTTGCGTTTGGAGGTAGAGTTTTCAAGTTTCAGCTAGTTTGAAGAAATCAAAGCGTCAAATACAAATATAATGTTGCTCGTGGTATCGCTTGTGGACGTGACAGCTTCGCGAGCGCCTAGCTTCAGGTATGCACGAGCTCGCGGTGCTTCCAACTTGCGCGTGTAAATTATATGTTGGGTACGCATGAAGCCATACGACCTGACGCTTTAACCTGCCTGTAGCGCACACATCTGTGCAGCGCGTGCTTTATGCAAAGCAACATGCACGCGCTTGCAACTTCTGCTTCACTGCAAACCTGCTGCTCTACATTTGAACTCTAAAATCTCCCTAAAAAAAAGGGACTCGACGTATCAAGTTAAAACTTGCGTCGAATACGTCTTTTACTGGTTGAATTTGCGCATTGAAATTTTAAGTCTTAATTCCAAGTACAAAACAATAAAAAATATGCCCCCAAAAGGTCCGTTTTTTTATTTGTTTTGTACTTGAAGTAGAGGTTTAGATTTTTATTGAGTAAATGGGAGAAGTAAAGTATGCATTTGAGGCAAGTTTCAACTTGATACTCAGTTGCTGATTTCTGACGGGCCATGAGTTGTAGCTTCGTAACTTTAATTTTGACACTCAAAAATAAGTGGCTCAATGTATCAAGTTGAAACTTACCTCGAATACGTATTTTACTAGTCCCATTTACACAACTTACCTCGAATACGTATTTTACTAATCCCATTTACACAACTTACCTCGAATACATATTTTACTAGTCCCATTGACACATTAAATTTCAAGTGTCTACTTCAATACACTAAAAATTTAAAATAAAAAACTTACCCATTTTAATGCATAGGTTATTTTTTGTATTTAAAATCTGGACTTAAAATTTTAATCCGTAGATCCGACCAGTAAAATATGTATTCGAGGTAAGCCTCTACTTGATACGCCCAGTCCCTGATTTTTGTAGACGATTTTAGTGTCGAGACTTTATTTTGAAGCACCCTGTACAGCAACTTAAGGTTTTATTTGTTTTTGTAATATTTATTGTACACGGTCTTTGTCATACATGAAACCCGTGATGGCTGTGCACTAACGATGGCTCGTGTGTCTACATATATGAACACGAAGAAGCAATCTGCAGTGTAGAAATTTGGGAGGGCCGGGGCAAGCGGCGGCGGATTTCTGGAAGTCGTTTAAATGTACAAGTCGCATAATCCCGCTCAAATCACCCAGCTCAGCCAGAGTGGTACTTGCATTTTAATAACACTTAATTTTTTATTTGCAGATTTCATTCCATCGATTCCCAAAGAACACCGAGAACTACAAAAGATGGATAGCCGCCATAAAACAAGATGAAGGGAGGCATTTTCAAGTTTCATCAGCTACGAAGGTATGCTCGAGGCATTTCCTCCCTGAAGACTTTCTCCCGAACGTGGCAAGCGGATTGAAGCTACTTCGCGACAGTGCTTTACCATCTCTGTTCAGCTTCAAGAAGCCAAAACAGCTGCGCCGTGCTCCTCGGGCAAGAGTACCACCACCCGTTCGTTCACAACAGGTTGTTCATTTGCGACCAAACACTACAACGGAACACCTCTCTGTAGGAGGTAGCCAGAGTGATGATTCAGAGCCACCAGTCCTCGTGGACCTATTGACGTCAACTTCAGCTCACACAGAATGTGCATGCACGTGCAACCTTGCAGCAAAAGTTGCCAGCCTTGAAGAAGAACTTGTGAAACACAAAGAAGAGATAAGAAAACAACAGATAGAAATCAATGCGAGCAGAGCTGTACTGAATGAGAGAAATGATCAAGTCCACAAGCTTCGTTCGTACTTGAAAGATGTCTCCATCAAGCAGAGGAAGCTGCAAGAAGAAAGCCGTGGCTTTGGCATCCAAAAGTACCTGTCAAGTAATGTTGATGTCCAGTCTTACACGGGACTCCCATCATATGCCCACTTCCAAGAACTTTTGAAATTTGTTGAACCTGGGAATAAAGGGGAAAACATCATCTACTGGAAGAGCACTGCGACATCAGAAGACGAGAGGAGGGGACGACCTCAGAAACTTTCAATTGAAGACCAGCTGTTTCTTGTCCTTGTAAAGCTAAGGGTAGGACTTTTCCATAAGCACCTGGGTCATCTGTTCAATGTTTCAGAGACCACAGTATCCAGAGTGTGCCTCACTTGGATGAGTTTTCTCTACCTGCGTCTAACTGAACTGCCACTGCGCCTCCCAAGGGACGTCGTGGACACCCTCATGCCAGCCACGTTCAAAGAAAAATATCGGTCTACGCGAGTCATCATTGATGCTACTGAGCTGCGGTGCGAGATATCTAACTCACTTGTCACACAGTCTGGAACATACTCTTATTACAAGTCGGCGAATACTTTTAAGGGACCTCGTGGGCATATCGCCAAATGGACAACTGACATTCGTCTCGGAACTATTTATGGGCTCAGTCTCGGACCGTGAAGCGGTCGTCAAGAGTGGATTCTTGGAAAGCCTATTTGAGCTCGGGGATGCTGTGATGGCCAACAAAGGCTTTAAGATTCAAGATCTCCTAGAAAAGAAGGGAGTTCTCTTGAACATTCCTCCCTTCTTAACAAAGGGTCAGTTTCCAGCTGCAGACGTCCAGGAAACGCAGGACATTGCGTCTCTTCGGATCCACGTGGAACGAAGGATCCAAAGGATTAAGACATTCCACATTCTGGACCGCCCGATAGCCATCTCCCTGGCCCCTATCGCCCATCAGATATGGACGGTCTGCGCCATTCCATCCAACATGCAGTCGCCTCTAATGAGGTACTCTGAGTAACCACAGAGCAACCAGGACAAAACATCGGAACGGCTGGACAAGACAACCGTCAGGAGACAGCCAGTCGATATCCTGCCAGAGCTTCAAGAGGGACTCAAGCCCCCACGCTACTGGAACTGACAGTGAACTGTTGAAAGTGTTTGAACATCATTTGTATTTCATTTTTACCTTCTTTCTTTTTTCACGCCATGCCTAAGTTGTTTGCTTCAATCATTAAGGTTTTCATTAAGGTTCAGTCATCAAAGTTCCAAAACTGCACAAGTGCTTGCGATGCCTGTAACTGCTGCAAAAAATAGGGTGTCGCCACTTGATATGCGTTCCCCAGTAAAGGAGTCTTCGAACTTGTGCCGTGTTTGAACTCCCAACTCCAGTACAGGCAAGCATCGCCACACTGCAATTCCATTGAACGATGGACCTTCAAAGCTTTCAGTACCTAAAAAATGATGACACAACGCTACTACTCTTAGGTGCCTCACTTAAATGGTGTGGCCACCTTTATGATGATACACGGACATCATGCTGATTTACTGTGCTACCACCAATTGGACACTCTCTTAATGATTGGTAATAAGACTACCAACTTACGGGACAATAACACCGTATCTCGAAATGTAATTGCAATTTTTAACTTGACTTGCCCTTGTATAAGGTCTAAAAAATAAAAAAAAAGCTACCAACGATGACAATGTAAACTTTAAACTAAAGTGGGCCAACGGACCAACAGGTATGTCATTAAGACTTGGACAAGCCTTTTTCAAATATACAGGGGTAGAGAAAAAAAACTAGTTATACAGATCAACATAATAATTGAGAAAATAAAAATAAATAAAATGTCGCAGAAAAGCGAAGCTGTGCCTAAGACAGTTCATATTGGCCTTTTACATAAAGGGGTACCACAAGCAGATAAGGGTGTTAGCATAAGCTATACGCAAGATTACTCTGCATTTCAAAATACAAAATGAAGTCGCTGCACAAAATTTCTACATGACTGTGTAGAACTTGATTTGATAAAACAGGGCAACTAATGAGCTTTGTCATATTACAAAAGAACTGAACTTTCCCGTAAATTGAAAAAATGACGCCTAGCACTTGATAATGTCACCAAAAGGAGTCGAGATTTCCTCCCCCCACTAACCACTTTGGGAAAGCAGGTCTTCATACAATTCTGAAAGTGAAATAAATTTTCCATTCGGGATTCTCACAAAAGAAATGAAGTAACTACAGGAGAAAGAGAAAAAAAAAAAACTGCGAGCTGGTGAACAATATTCATAGTAACCCTAGACAGGAGAAATAAAAAATTGAACAGAGACAAAATAGGAAATGACAACAAAAGAACACAAAATATCCTCGCTAATGTAACAATTCAAGGTGTGGGAGCAGTTGATCAAAGTAAAAATCTTGGAGCTCCATGCTCACTGCACTCCAGTCGCCAGGGCAAAAGCGAATTCTTTCTACAAGAATAAACTGGTCACCAAAGACGACAAAGTCGCCCCATTGCAGCCCTGCAATAGCCATCTGCCCAAGCACTTGGTGGTAGTAGTCATGGGTACGCCTGTGTTCAGGGCAATCCCCCTTAATCTCGGAACAGAACTTTAAAGTTTTGAGTTCTTCTACAGACTTGTCATAAAGGGTCTTCGGACACTTTACTTCCAGGACTCCATGGAGAGGGTCCTCAGTTGGGTCGAATACAATTCTATCCGGTGACGCACCCAACCAGGGTATCGAAGGATCGTCAAAAATGACGCACGATTCAACAGTCGCACTGTGCCCCAAGCTCTGCAGCACATCCCCGTACCGCTGGACAGCGATGTGCTCTTGCGTAATGCCATGCCTGTGACAAGAAGGGCAATAACTCTAAAATTCCTACAAAATACATGTTTAGTTGGTCTTTTTGATAACTTAAACACAATCGATCAAGCACTCGAGAAAGGCCTCAGAAGACTACCACTGTAATAAGCTCATGAGATTGTGTAGGCCAAATATTTTTCAGTGTGCAACCATCAAAAGAGAAAAGGAGTAGCTGATCCTACGTTTTTACCAGAATTCTTTCAGGTTGGTGACTCTCTATCGCAGCCTGTTCTCCGGTGGTTGCGCACTGAAAATGTGTGGCTTACACAAAGTGCACAGTCTGGAAAGCCCACTAAACCTAGTATGAATGGTAAAAATATTTGGTAGAGGTGCTAGGACCTGTGCACAAAGCTAGCACTCGCACAGCGTTGTTTTAGCACAGAGTTGCAATCGGCACTGGACGAAAACTCAGCAATTATCGACAATCGTCATTCGTGCAGCCCTACTCTTCACACATAGTACTTAGGCATAAAAGCAAAACAAAAAAAAACTGTACTTTCTTAATTTTCAGTGGCATCGCCAAGAGTGCCACGTGCCAGACACTTCCACTTTCCTTCTTAAGAACAACTCCCTTTTGGCACAGACATGGCGCACAAATACAACCTTTGGAGCGGCATGTAGCAGGGATTTTGTTCTGGTGCAGTTCGGCGAAATTGGCGCAGCAGTTCCACCACTCCTTCTCGTATGTACAAATTAACTTCACAGGAAGCTTGTAAATTTCAGAATAAACACCATACCGTATAAAGCTATTGTAGTTAGGGGCGTACACACAATCGGGTTCACGCCTTGCTTTTGTTGACAGTTTTGTTGGTTGTTTTTATTGCAGCCACACTTGCACCGACATGTGATGAGCTCGCTCACTTCAAAGACCAACACTGATCGATGTTCAAACTTTCTTTCCAGTTCTCACCAATCTTATCGAGGCTTCTTCAACACCAGTACTCTGTCAGATAAAAGCGTTCATGCTGGGCGTCGTCTGCTTTAATTTTACGTGCCTCAGGGCAGAGTAAAGTGGTTAGTTGGGCGAGTTGGTAATGATTGAACATGGCTAAAATTGCGCACAAACAGAAAGGAGCAGTAAAGAGGGAATACATCGAGTTGTGAGTTTGCGCTTGTCTCTTCTCTCTTCCCTCTTTACTGTTCCTTTTTGTTTGTGCGCAATTTTAACCATGCTCAGGGCAGAGGCGGAAGCCAGGTGTGATAGTCGCACTCATTTGCCGTTTAGAAGGCACATGCATACCTTCAGAAGTAGCTTGTTTGAGGGCGTACAGTACGTAACTTGCCCTTCTTCGCCTAGCCAAAAACTCTTCCAGGTTGTCACCAAGCACGCCCCGAGTAAGCTTTGGAGGAGCACCAGCTTGGATGGCTACCGTCATAAGCGCACGTAATTTGGCAAAAACCGAAATAGCAAAAGGTAAAGCTGCAACAATGCCTTCGTGCAACGTGTCGTAGCCGCTCCGAGAACTCCGACTCGAGTTACTACGTTCGGAGCAAAGGGAGCTGCTACTGAACGTGCCCAATAGGTATTATGTTTTATTTTGTTTAAGTAATTTTAACTAACGCCTGTGTAAAAGGGCATACCGTATCGCAGGAATCCTCGAGAGGTCTCTTTTGCTGGTTAGGTTGTGCAGCCCTTTCTGCGACCAGACCTCACGTGTGGCTGCCACTCCAAAGTTCGACGCCGTTAGTCGAAGCGCACGTTCTTTGTGCCATCTTGAACTTTTTGCTTGTTGTCTTGTATCTCGTTCAAGGGCCCTTGCTTGAGTCGGTGACAGGCATAGCCCCTGCAGTAGGATTTTTTCAAGAACATGCTGAAATACAGTTTGGGGGATTACATGCCTAGCCAACAAAGAGAATGTGGCACGCTCCGATGAGAAATTAGGTATTAATGAGGCCAAAAGAAAGAACTGTGTTTGCAAAGCGGAACCCAACATTAAGCTATAAATTCAGACACCAGAAAAACTCTCCCGGTCAACTTAATCTCAACTTACACAAGACTTAGGTTTGCAAAATGCAGGTGTTGACACTAGAATGGGAAAATCGCTTGTGAACGTGCATTGACTGTGCATGCTCTCCAGTGTTGCTAAAGGCAGCGAGCGCGTGCTCGAGGCAAATACGTCATTGGATTCTTGACCTATCAGTGATTAAAGAACAACTCTGCTTCATTTTTGTTTTTGAAAAAAAAAAAACAATGCAGTTTTCTTCAGTATCACCTAGGAAAGCCACACATCAAATATTACAATGTAGTTCTGTCTAAATGTTTCTTAAACGGTCCAGAAAACTTTGCAACTCGCCAAGTTGCCAAAATTGGCTGACTGGAGCGGGCGAATACGGCATAGACGTAGCCAACATTGAGCTAAATGTCATCACCATTGCCCCCTTTTCCTTGTTTTTACTTCTCCGGGCAAGCGTAACGAATGACGTCAGCAACGTTTCCTCTCGGCATGCCTGCGCAGTGCGCTTCTTGGGAACTGTTCAGCCGCCCCGTCGTGGTCCCGCCGTTACCCGCATAAAAACCGCTGTCGTCATCTCACCGTTTCTGATTATTGTGTCTCAGAGTTTCGTCCACACTACGGACACTATGTGTGCACACTTATGCCGCAGTTGTTCAGACGTCGTAGATTGTCGTAGACACCAAAACGTGGTGAAGAGTGCGGTGCAGACGACACTTGTGCTTTGCATACGCCCGCCCCATTCCTGCCCATTGTTGCGTCGAGGATCATGTGACATCTTGTACTACATGATAGCCTTGTTTTTGGTGGCCCGAGGCCAATGTTGCCAGACGGAGCCGAAGTTTCGGTTTCGATTTCTGCTCGTGTTCAAAATTAGATTAAAAAAGACACCTAAGCACTTCTTACGAGTTCTGAATGCGAAAGCATGAATGTCGTTCTTCCACTCCCATAGTTCGTCGGCAGCGTACTGGCGTGGATGGCCACATTTCGCTACTGCCAGGGTAGCGCTCTCATAAAGTGGCCGAGCCGCACTAAGCTCAGCCATGCAGCCTCTCCGTAGTTTGCCCAAACGGGCTGTGCGGCCAGGCCCGCACCTCTTACCGGCGGCTGGGTCGCTGCGTGCGCTGCGCCGCCACGGAGAGGGCTTCTCTGGTGGCGTTTTTTGGAACTATGCCGTGCAAGAGCCAATGGGAGCCTTGTTCCTTGACACTATGACACGCGCCAGCCAAAGGGAGCCTATCAATCAGATCGCGGCTTCAAACGACATGCTTCGCTTCATTGGGACAAGGGAGTTTAGGTGCCGTTTGGCGCGGCTTCAAAGCTGATGACGTCGGTTTGCTCCATAAGACAGTTAACGCTTTTGCATTAATATATATATACAGTTTTTTGTGAAGCAAATGACGTAGTGTCTTTTACTAGGGCTTATTAATGCAAAATTACTGATTATCCTGAAATCTTCGGAATTGGACGGAGTTGCCCTTTAAAGGAGAATTAAGAAGGAGACCTCCTGGGGTAGACTTATGGTGGCAACAATATAAAGACCTTGCTTATGAAGAAGCTAACTGTAAGCCGTCAGTTTTTCTTTTTCCAGTTTTTTTTTTTTGTAACGAAAAAAAGTAAACACCCGAAGTACCAATCACAGCTAACACTGAAAATTATTCGAAGCCTTCCAATGTGCTGTGACGGAGCGGCGTAAAGCATGGGTTGCTAATTGTGCTTGAGGTATTCAGTTCATACAAAATCAGATGCACATTATTTTTGTACATTGACCTTCCGTAAAGTATCCTAAAAGCAATGCTGGCATTACCTCAAGGATCTTGTGGCCCTCAAAACAGGAAGGCACAGGCCAGGGCTCGGCATCCCTGAAGAACTCATACTCGTGCAGTGGAGGCGGATCGGTGGGAGCATTCTTGAAGTGAATGTTTGTTAGCACCTTGAACCCAAAGGGCAATTTTGCTTGTTGGTATGCCTGTGGCGCAAGGACGGACGAAATGCCGAACTTTGTTTTCACGAAAACCTGCCCGGTCCCTCCCAGCAAGCTTCTGCCAAACTCGGTGGTTCCATCCAGGTCCATCATGGCTTGAGCGAAGTTCTTGGTGGCGGCATCTTGTTCGCTTTCACTGCGGGGAGTAGCTCGGCTTTCGTAGAGGCGACTTGTTGTTGGAGTTTCTAAGCCACCTTCCCTGACACTTCTCCAGTCAACAGACTGTATAGAAGTTCCCCTGATGCGCTCGCCTCTTGGGACCCTCCACTGCTGTGGAAGGTCAGTGCAGGAGAGCTGCAGTGGCGCTTCAGAAACTCCCTTCCTCTGCAGCAGTTCAAGTGTCCGAAGAACCCCCATCAAGTGGTTGCAAGCAACCTTTCCTGCTGGGCAGTCGCAGTGCCCATCTTCAACATTGCCAGTGATGCTGAGGGCAGCCATCACGGTGTACGGACGGTCATTCTTTTTTTTTTTTGCTTCGGAAGCATGAAGCTTTCAGGAAGCATATCCCTGCGCTAAAGAAAATAAAGAATGTTTTAATGTTATTTTTTTATCAATGACTAATGCAAAATGAAGGAATAACCAGAGCACATTACACTTTTCTGTTTTGTTTTGCAAATAACTTTGGAGATTAAACAGTTACATCACTTCTGCATCAGACAGCGTGCCACAGAAATAACAAGCGAACAGTTTGTCCCTTTACTTTCCACAGCTGCAAAGGTAAAAGTATTGAAAGCTACTAGTGGGTTGAAACGTGCTTATCTGAGGCACCGATCAAAGCGGTAAATTTCGGCATTCGACCCTACCATGTGCAAGTAAAGATTGCGTTTCATGTTCGAGTGACCACTCGCTATGTTAAAGGCTGAATCGCATCTGAGCGATTTGGCGAGCGACGAGTCGAGCGACGGCACAAGCGACGAAAGTCGGCGACGAGCGACGAAAAGTTTTCACTGTCGCTTGTCGCGTCGCTTGGTTTGGGATTTCTAGAAAACGACGCCCATCGCTTTGGTCGCTCGCTCCAGTCGCTAAGCTGGCGCATTCCCACCGGCGATGTGAAGCAGTCGCGCGATGCGACTAGATCGCATCGCAAAAAGATTCGATGGACACACCGGCGTGCGCAATGAGCGAGTCCAACGCCTTCGTTGGCGAGTCGTTCCTCGAAAACTCTCGCTCCGAACGCCGTTGGTTGGGTCAGCCGCTCCGCGACTAGTTCGCATCGCAAAAAAGTCGGGTCGAGTAGCGACTGCTCAAACCGCGTCGCTTTTTTCCCGCGATGGTGGCTTTTGCGATGAAAGTTATCGCGCGACTAGATCGCATCGGCATCGCCGGTGGGAAAGCGCCTGCTTCATCGCGCGACTGACCGAGCGACAGCGAAGCGGGTCCCCTGCGCTTGTTACGTCGCACACCCGAAGAGTACTGGGGACCTCTAACTACAGCCCGTAAATTATAACCGGTTCCTATCATTTTCTGATGAATACTAACACATGTCTGATGCCGTAACTACAAAGATCTTAGTAATTACCTTTTTCTTGCGTAGTTGGCCTTTATGGATGCGGCGACCACAAACCCCTCAACGAGGAAGTTGTAACTTCTGTCGAATTGTCGTTCCGAGTCCGATCGGCTCTTGAAGAACCGATATACCTCATCATCTTTAACGGCTGGGAGTTGGGAGAGGTCGTTTACCCAACCCGTGATTGGGAAAACGCTACCTGCAGCCATACAGAGGCGAAGGGATCGACGAAACAAGAATGCTACAGTCAAAACAACTATGCCGGCCGCAACGGAGTCCTTCCCAATGGCGCCGGCCGCCCAATGTTGTTGGACTCGTTCAGTGGATTTTCGCTGTTGCCAGGTTTTTCGAAAGGGGTCTATGCTGGTTCGCCCGACGCGGACGGACCTGCCCCGTTCCGCTTAGAGGTCGCAGAGAGTTAGAACTGCCCGCCTGAACCGTTCGTCAGGCCGAACAACTGTCAGCCACCCTGAGCACTTGGCAAAACGAATGGGCCCGTCTTCTCTCCCGGTGGGCTTCCTGGGTTACGCGGTCCATGGCCGTCTTTCCAAGCTATTCTGCGCAGAACAAAGTGTTAAAACAACACACAACGAACAAATACGCTGCCGCAGACTGTGGCAGTGGCCATAGCCTCCACCGCCAAATTGCTTGCCGACGGGTTCGTGTACCATGCGGCTAACTCAGCAAGTCCGCATTCCAGAGCTCGCTCCTGGGTCGCCAAGAACAGGGGATTTCTTGTGTCCTACCGCAACCTCATGTTGTACGTCTTCCCCATCGCCACGACGGTAGTATCCTCTTAAGTCAGCGTTGTGAACCGGGCAAGCCTCCTCGTTTGTATCTCGCCAAGTAAGCCTAGAAGTGAGACACGACGATCGCGTCTTTATACCTCGGGTGCACTTCTCACCTCGGAGCAAGCGATGCGGCAAAACCACTAGCTGCGTTGCTCATAGCGTGAGTTACCTTCAGAACAGGTAACGATAGCGTAAACCTAGTCCATTTTTTGCGCAAGCGAAGGGATCCAAAGCCTGTGGCGGGATGACCTTATAACATACCCGCGTTCTGCAACGGCTACATATACCATGTGCTACTCGATGTAAGCGTCAGCGTCCCGTTTCGTCCACGTGCATACAAGCTCTAGGGACTGATCGGCCCTCGGAGGGGTCGGCAGCTCAGTGAGCAAGCCCGCTTAAACCGTTCGCGCCTCAAGGCAAGCTGGACAGCTGCAAGCCACCTAAATGTCTACCGCCTCATCCCCGGCCAGGTCGTGACGCGACATAACTTATTAAATGTCTTGCTGTCACTGCCACGACCGGCCAGAGTGAAGTCGAGAAGGAATCATATAAATCATATCGTAGCTTTCCTGGAAAGACCCCCCTCAAGGGAGAGTCGTCCCTCTGCCCTTCGTCGGTTGTTGGAGTGACGCGAAGCAACTAGCCGTCTTGGCCCAGCGGTTACAAATCACTAGTGTTCGATAACTCGCCTGCCAGCGTTCCCCGTGTCAACCACAATTTCAGCCAGTTTTCCCGACGCCCGCTGACAATCTCGTCCGCCAGTGTTCCCGGTGTCGACTGCCATTCCCGCAATCTTTCCAACACCCACTGACAAAACCCATCTGCACCCCTGGCCTCGACAAGCGCTTACTTGCCTACCGCATCACCCCAAGCCTAAATCCTAAATCTGCAATGAGTCCTGGCTGTTTCCCCTCCTGCCAGTCGTTATCCTGCCTTCCAGCGAACATGCCGTGCCTCTCCTCTGACTCCGAAGACTACTTTCTTACATCCTAACCGCGCTTTTCGGCTTCCCCCGGTTGCACCACTTCCTGGAAACCACTATTCTGGGGTACCCGTGAAAGCGCGTCCGCAACCTCGTCCTTCAAGCCCCTTAGGTACTCGATTCGAGGAGACACCTGCTGAGCTCTGCTGTGAGACAAGTCGCCCACATTCCAACATACTTTGTCTCAACGGGCATCGTTAGCGTTAGTGAACAACCCGCTCAACGAACCCGTGGGACTCCCTGGGGACGACTAGACGCAGAGGCATACCGAACGGGCCCCACGTTGGGCGCCATTTTAATGTGGGGTTCTTTTTGGAGGTCCCTCTACTAATAATCGCCCCCCGATCGGTATGCGCTCCCCTCGTCACCCAGGGAGTGACATAACAACGAGAAGACAGCGAATGGGTTTACTGTACCTCTCGGTTGCCCGTCGTCGAGAACCGGCAGTCCAGGCACGCCGACCCTTGTTGTCGCCCGTCGACCAGAGCTCACAGTTGGAGTCCGTGTCCAGGCCTGCGGATCGCCTTTCCCACGCCAGCGCTGCGTAGGTTGGCTGTCCCGGGCTATCACTGCCCGAGTCTCGCTGCGGAACCACCCCGGGATCGTCGTGGCCTAGGCCAGATGGCCATGGCTCGCCGTTTCCACCGGTCTTGCTCCAGACCTCGCTGGTGGACCGCTCCGGGGTTCGCCATGGGCCAGGCCAGGCAGCCCGGCTCCGATGTTCCTGCCCAGCTTCAGCCTCGCGTAGCACGCACTGTCTCACGCCAGCTCATGTCTTCTCCGCCGACCGCCTGTCACGTGCCCTCTGCCTCGTCTTTCACCCTCGACTCCCACAATACATACATACATACACACATACATACATACATACATACATACATACATACATACATACATACATACATACATACATACATACATACATACATACATACATGCATACATACATATATGCCGGGCGTTTTTTTATTCTTGCAGATTTGTTCTAAAAAACCGTGAAAGCTACACTTATGCGGTTTGTGCGAGTAAGTTATACGCCCAGGGGGACATTATGTGGAAGGCTAATCTTTGCGATAAGTCGGATAATTAATTAAAATTCACTAATTAACTTTTTAATTGGTGAAAATAGACATATGGTTCCAATTAGAAACTTGCTGAGCGTCGTCCCAAACCCCTAAATCAGTAATTTTTAGAAATACTTTGAGCGCATGAGAAGCGCAGTAGTGCGCTGAAGTTACCACTCGTGGAGCAGGTACAAGGCTGGGGCTAGATAAGAGACGGAAAAATTGGGCGGGCGCCTTACCGAAACCTCTAGCCTTGTACCTGCTCGACGAGTGGTAACTTTAGCGCACTACTACGCTTCTCACGCGCTGAAAGTCTTTCTGAAAATGACTGATTTAGGGTTTTGGACAAGGCGTAGCAAGTTTATGATTGGAACCATATATCTATTTTCACTAATTATAAAGTTAATTAGTGAATTTTAATTAATTAGCGGACTTATCGCAACGATTAGCCACCCGCATAATGTTCCCCTGGGCGTATAACTCACTCGCACAAACCGCATAAGTGTAGCTTCCATTGCTTTTTTAAATCTGCAAGAATAAAAAAAAACACCATACATATATATATATATATATATATATATATATATATACGTGAAGCAGAGTAGTTTGAGAACAATGGACCGGGAAAATGTAATAAGTCAGAGATCCGTACTTGCGGAGCTGCTATGCTTGGAGTTTATTGTACGTATTACGACAGTTTCGCCGAGAGGCTCGGCTTCGTCAGGAGATGGCATACATGCATATATATATATATATATATATATATATACAGGGTGTTTTTTAAGCTTAACAGATTTGTTTAAAAAAAGCCATGAAAGTTGCACTTATGCCGCTTGTGGAGGTGAGTTATACGGCCAGGGGGACATATTATAGGAGGCTAATCATAATGATCAGTCGGCTAATTAATTAAAATTCGTTAATTAACTTTTTAATTAATGAAAATAGGCATATGGTTCCAATTAGAAACTTGCTCAGCGTCATCGAAAACCCCTAAATAAGTCATTTTCAGAAAGACTTTGAGCGCGTGAGAAGCGTAGTAGTGCACTAAAGTTACCACTCGTGGAGCAGGTACAAGGCTGGGGCTAGATAAGAGACGGAAAAATTGCGCGGGCGCCTTATCGCAACCTCTAGCTTTGTACCTGCTCCACGAGCGGTAACTTCAGCTCACTACTACGCTTCTCACGCGCTCAAAGTCTTTCTGGAAATGACTTATTTGGGGGTTTTCGATGACGCTGAGCAAATTTCTAGTTGGAACCATATGTCTATTTTCATTAATTAAAAAGTTAATTAACGAATTTTAAATAATTAGCCGACTGATCGTTACGACTAGTCCCCTATAATATGTCCCCCTGGCCGTGTAACTCACCTCCACAAGCGGCATAAGTGTAACTTTCACGGCTTTTTTTAAACAAATCTGTTAAGCTTAAAAAAAAACACCCTGTATATTTATATATATATATATATATATATATATATATATATATATATATATATATATATATATACATATATATATATATATAATATGCTGTTATCCACTCACCGGAAGAAGTTCTCATCTTCCAGCGCAGACTTCATCAAGGCAGTCACCGGCGAGGAACGAACCAGGCATCATCGAAACGCCAGGCCAGCACAGTAAGCTGTTCCCGCACGCTTCTTCGGTGGCCACAACAACCGCGTCGAGCTACGTTTTGTGTGCTCCGCAACGTCACGCTACTCTTTTGCACCCGGCACTCTACCGTGTTTCGCCGGCGGCGCGCCGAGCGTTGTCCGAGGACGCCCTCTGACGCCCTTCTGCGCAGTCCCCGGCGAGGAACGAACCAGGCAACATCGAAACGCCAGGCCAGCACAGTAAGCTGTTCCCGCACGCTTCTTCGGTGGCCACAACAACCGCGTCGAGCTACGTTTTGTGTGCTCCGCAACGTCACGCTACTCTTTTAGCTCGCCAACGTAATCTGACACGCTTCTTCTGATTTTGTAGGCAAGCACTGTTCCACAAACGGGAAGACCAAAGCCGGTTTTGTTTGTTTCTTCTTTTTTTTTTTTCCCCCTCGGGGGTGCCTTCGGCGCCGACAAGGGCGGGAAATACGTCGCCGTGGAGAGGGACGGTTGGGACGGTTTTCGTGGGGAGCGGATAGTTTCGGGGGAGAGCTTTTTGGGTCTTCAAGGGGGCAAGACGTTCGTGGTTGCGGGGTGAAGTGGGCGGGAATGGCGGCCCGGCAACGCGATATCTTCTGAGTCTTCTTCATCGTCACCGCCGCCGTCTTCCTGCCGGCTCACGACCGCCGAGAGCCCGACGATCCCCTTCGACACCAAATTTGAGTGAGACCCGTCCGTACATTTCGGACTTTACTTTTGCGAACGTTTTATTTTAACTAGCTCTCCGTCCGTGGCTTGTTCCTTGATTTCTTTGTCTTTATTTTGTATTGCTGTAGCGCGCCAACCGTTTTCTTCATTGTTTCTTTTGGTTGAATCTCCGTGTGGAGCTTTGGGGATTTCTTTTTGTTCTGTACTGTTTGCCTTTGTGCCAAAACTTGGAATTTATATTTCTATTTTGTTTTTAAGTAAATATATTGTTCATTGTTCAATCTATATGTGTCCGCCTGAGCTCATTCCGTTTTCCCCAACTTGGGCACACGCGCCAACCGCGCGGGCTGACCGGCCTCAACAAAAATAAATGTTGTCCACAGTCGTTGTAGAGGGCCAGCGGGCGAACCGTCAAGGGGGAATCGCGCCTCTAACCTCCAGGCGGGGGCGACTGTGACAATAACTGGCGTCCGCGACAGGACCGGTCAACCAAGTGCCCAGTTTGGGTGGACGGACTGAGCTCTTAACGTTCGAGTTGAGTAGGGCCGCTACGGTTATTTCGTTTTTGAGCGATGGCGGATTCAGAGGTTGAGAAGTTGATTGAACAGGGAAGGCAGTTTGGTTTAGAGGGCAAGGAATTGTTTGCATGGGTTGAGAAGGAGCGAGCGCAGCGCAGAGAAGAGCGCAACGCAGAGCGCGCTGGGCGCAAGGAGAAGGCTGAGCAACAGCTACACAGAAGGGAAGAAGAAACAAGGCTAAAATTGCTGGAAATGGAAAAGGAGAAAGAATTGCTTTTGTTGCAACGAGAGCGGGACAGCACAGGTCAGAGTGACACAAGTACAGCTGAATCAGGGGGCTATACGACCCGAGCGGGCGTAGTTGCGCCCCATAAATTAATGCCGCCGTTTAATGAGCACAAGGATGATTTAGACGCTTATTTGCTGAGGTTTGAGCGCGTTGCTGAAGGTCAGAAGTGGCCGCGAGAACAGTGGGCTACGGCCCTGAGCCTTTGCTTAAGTGGCGAGGCCTTAACTGTGTCTAGCCGAAATGCCGACAACAGACTGCACAGACCATGATAAGTTGCGGTAGGCGCTCATGCTCCGATTTCGTCTGACAGGAGAGGGCTTCCGCGAGAAGTTCCGGAGCGCCGCCCCCGTGGATGGAGAAACTTGCTCTCAGTACTGCACTCGTCTCCGCAATTTTTTGGACCGTTGGGTTGAGTTGTCACAGACAACGAAGGACTACGAGGCACTTTTTGACCTTTTTCTAAAGGAACGATTTTTGGCCAACTGCGCCACTCCTTTGGAGCTATTTCTCCAAGAGAAGGAGGATGCCCGTTTGGCCGACATGGTGGCAAGGGCAGAGCAGTATGTGGAGGCCCATGGGTGGGCCAACTTTGCGAAACGCGCCGCTCCGAAGGAAAAGACGGAGGCAGCCTCCCCGAGGGCTAATGAAAAGCCGGGTGCTCCGGTCCAGATGTTCGTGGCCAGGGGCTTCGAAGTCAAGAGATGTTTTCTATGCTCGCGCCCCGGTCATGTCGCCGAAAACTGCCGGGCTGCTGCGTCTAATCAGAGTCCGCAACAAAGGCGCTGTTTTAAATGCGGAAAGACTGGCCACCTAAGTTGGAAATGCTGGCAGGGGGATTCGTCAAAATCTGAATCGGCCTCTGCGTGTATCGAGGATGGGTACGTTGAGCTGAAGAATGGAGAGAAGGTTCCCGTGGTTAATACGGTTCTGGCACGTAGAGGCCCCGAAATGAGCGAGGGCCTTCCTGTTGTGACTGGTTTGGTGGGAGGCGAAAGGGCCAGCGTTTTAAGAGACACGGGGTGCAACACTGTAATTGTGCGACGCTCCCTTGTCCGGAGCGAGAACTTAACGGGAATGAAATCACCTGTCTACCTTCTGAACCGCTCCGTTTTGATGTTACCCGAGGCGTGGGTTGTCGTGGACACACCTTACCTAAAAGGCCGCCTGCGGGCAAAGTGCATGAACGACCCCCTTTATGATCTTGTTTTGGGAATAACGACGGTGCCAGGCATGCCGATGACCCGGATCCAAATTGGAGCTTCGAGACTGCACTCGTGGCACCACCTCTCGGGGATTGTGAAACATCGGAGAGGAGAGATTCTGGCGAGGGGGCGACTGCGATGTTGAAGGAACAAAGTTGCTGCAGTGCGCCCGAATCTGGCATGTCCCAGGCGAATCCAGTAGTCACGCGAGCGCAAAGTCGCGACCGAACGCCGTTCAGGAAACTCGGTGTCAAAAACGAATTTCCGGAGATGGGCCGTGAAGAGCTTATGCAAGAGCAGGGAAAGGATCCAACCCTCAAAGTTTGCTTGGGAAAGTCGGATCAAATCTGCAACCACGGGAAAGGGCGACGTGGACTACGCCGTAGATCTGGGCCCCGTAGCAAAGACGTTGCGCATCGACATGTTGAGGAAATACCAAGGAAGAGCGGCAGGCGCAAGCGTGGCAGGAGCGGGCCCTGTCCTCCCTTCGGAGAAGGAGGACTCGGGCGATATGATGTTGCCGCCGCCGTACCAAATGCATTTTTCTCGCGCCGTGAGCATTGGCTCAAATTTAGGGGAACAACAGCTCATGGAGGCTGCAGAACTTCTCCGGGATTTCGAAATTTTTTTGGACCTGCCGGGGAGTTCTCCGGTGGAGTCATTTAGACTAGTGTGGGAGCCAACTACATGAGCCGGATTGACTATCTTATATGTGACCGCGTTTACATGCCGCAGTGTTTTTCTTTGTCATTGGTTTACGGCCTGTCTCCATTAGTTTCTACAGTGTTTGTCTATTGTCTAGAATCTAATGCAGGTTTTACTGGTATAAATATTGTAACCTATGTACGTTGCGCGAATGTTACGCGTTGAAAGAGGGTTGTATGTTTCTTTTTTTTTTTTTTTTTTAGTGGCCATAAGTATTAATTGCCTTACTCGGTTGACGGTTTTGTGTGTGGACTATCACGAACTTCTTTCGTCGGGGTGAACTGTTGTGTGCCTATCGACTGTGCGTGGTGTGTTGTGTTCAAGCCATTTCAAGTACAATCGTGGACTAGCCAGAACGTGTCGCTTCGATGGTGCCCATGGAGTCGTCGATCGCCTCAAGGCCAGCCTACAGTGGACAAGACTTCGTGCTGTGTAGATTGAAAGTGAAAGTGTTTTAGGTGAAGGTTTTTACTATTATATTTTTTTCTTTTCTTTTCGTGCGTCCCCATTGTTTGTGTTGTACACAATATTATTGCATAATATTCTTAGAGAAGGGGGCAGTGTCACAAACTCTGGCGCCGGCCGACTCTCCCGCGGTCTTTTTCTTTGTGTCTTTGTGCTGCTCGCCGTGCCCCTTCGCCAATTTGCCTTTTCGGTGTGCCGCCTCGCGTTGCGGCGACCAGAAACGGGAAGACCAAAGCCGGTTTTGTTTGTTTCTTCTTTTTTTTTTTTCCCCTCGGGGGTGCCTTCGGCGCCGACAAGGGCGGGAAATACGTCGCCGTGGAGAGGGACGGTTGGGACGGTTTTCGTGGGGAGCGGATAGTTTCGGGGGAGAGCTTTTTGGGTCTTCAAGGGGGCAAGACGTTCGTGGTTGCGGGGTGAAGTGGGCGGGAATGGCGGCCCGGCAACGCGATATCTTCTGAGTCTTCTTCATCGTCACCGCCGCCGTCTTCCTGCCGGCTCACGACCGCCGAGAGCCCGACGATCCCCTTCGACACCAAATTTGAGTGAGACCCGTCCGTACATTTCGGACTTTACTTTTGCGAACGTTTTATTTTAACTAGCTCTCCGTCCGTGGCTTGTTCCTTGATTTCTTTGTCTTTATTTTGTATTGCTGTAGCGCGCCAACCGTTTTCTTCATTGTTTCTTTTGGTTGAATCTCCGTGTGGCGCTTTGGGGTTTTCTTTTTGTTCTGTATTGTTTGCCTTTGTGCCAAAACTTGGAATTTATATTTCTATTTTGTTTTTAAATAAATATATTTTTCATTGTTCAATCTATATGTGTCCGCCTGAGCTCATTCCGTTCTTCCCCAACTTGGGCACACGCGCCAACCGCGCGGGCTGACCGGCCTCAACAAAAATAAATGTTGTCCACAGTCGTTGTAGAGGGCCAGCGGGCGAACCGTCAAGGGGGAATCGCGCCTCTAACCTCCAGGCGGGGGCGACTGTGACAGTGTTGTTTCCTCTTTTAGCATCTTTTTAAAATGAGTGACTGCATCTCATGCCAAAAACCGGTGGCATCTGAAAGTTCTTCCATTAAATGCTCAGAGTGTGAGCACTGTTATCACACTGGGAAGTGCTCTGGAGTTACAAAAACTTTTCTAGAGTCAAGGCCACTGGAGAGTATCAATCACTGGGTATGCAACACTTTCAAATTGCACGCTCGACGTTCGTCTACTTCTTCGCTAGAGTCTCAGTCTGCACGGGAGGGTCCCGTGACCTCGCACGTCCAGACAGCTAAATCATCGGTGCCTCCAGCTGTAATTGCGGTTGGCCAAAACCAAACACAAAACACCGAACTGAATGTAGCAAACATGTTGGTGGCTATGAATGCAAAGCTGGACACGCTCCTAAACTTGAAGGCAACGGTAGATGGCATGGAACACTCCCTTCAGCATATGTCGGAGAATTACGACGATGTGTTGAAACGTCTTGGTGAGCAACACGAAGAAATAAAAGACTTGAAGAAAAGGGTCACAAACTTAGAGGAATCAGGGGCCGAGGCAGAAATTTAACAACTAAAGCATAAAGTTCCGACCTGGAACGGAGGAACCGAAAACAAAAGTTAGAAATACACGGGATCCCCACAAGTGAAAATGAAGACCTCATGGCCTAACTAATGAGCTGGCAAGGCAACTTGATGTTTCCGACCTGACCATAGATCAAGTTGTTGTAACGCACAGACTTGCTTCACGTCCAGATAAAACACCCGGGATCATTGTTCGCTTTGCTAGCCAGGCAACGCGAGACCTGTGGCTAGATAAACGGTCAAACCTGAAACGTGCTCGAAGCAAGATTTTTATTTCGGAAAACCTGACACAGCAAGCAAAATCGCTTCTCTGGGAAACAAAAGAATGGGCAAAGGCGAAGGGGTATCAGTTTGTCTGGTATAGGAATGGTAAGGTCTTCGTAAGGGAGAAGGATGGGGCTCGGTCCTATCTAATAGCAACGAAGGATGACTTGTCAAAACTAGACTAATTTCATTGCTCTTTCAGTTGGTTACACTAAATTTGTTTTTTTTTTTTTTTGTTTCTAAACATGAATGACAAGCCATATTTCTCGTCACGTGAGGTTGGGCTTATTTTTAAACACCAACATAATGTACCATTTAGTCTGTTTCACCTTAATGTACAATCGGTAAGAAATAAAATCGAGGAACTAGGCATCTTTTTGGGGAGTTTTGATTTTACGTACGATGTAATTATGTAAACCGAAACATGGTATAGAACAAGGGATGAAAATGACGCGCTAGAAAATTGTGAACATTTCAATTTATGTCGTAATGTTAAACAAGGTGGCGGTGTATGCATGTATGTAAAGAAAAGTTTTGAGTGTGTCGTGATTGATGATTTTACGATTATCACAAATGACTACAAGATGCTGACGTTAAAACACCATAAACCTGTATTTTGTGTTGTTTATCGACCGCCAAGTGGAAATATTACTGCGTTTCTTGAATTTATTGATGTGTTTTTGAGGTTTATTTGTGAAAATGAGTTTATGGTTTTTTGTGGTGGTGATTTCAACATAGATATGCTTACGTCTTCTCCACGTTAACTAGAGTTCCTTTCTTTATTTCAGTCGTACGGTTTGCTTAATGTTATTGTACAGCCTACTCGTATTACACCTAATCACGAAGCATTGCTCGATCTGTTCTTAACAAATGGGTGCGAGTCCGATGTAATCTCGGGAGTAGTGGGAGAAACCATTAGTGACCGTCTGCCAATTTATATGCTCGCTGACATAGGCTTTAAGAGGAAGGAAATTAGTTCACAAGATGTATATTTTAGAAACGGAAGCGCAAAAAACCTTAAAAAATTTGAACAACAAGTGAACTCTGAGGACTGGGGAGTGGTTCTGTCTAGTGTGTCGACTGATGAAGCCTTTAACGTTTTTTTTAGAAAAATTTAGTATATTATACGATCGTTGCTTTCCATATCAATTGCATAAAGTTCCCCATAAATCCCGTAAACCTTGGGTTACGTCTGAAGTATTAAACATGATTAAAAAGAAAAATGTTCTTTATCATAAATTTGTACTGAGCAAAGATGTTGCCATTTTGTCTGCCTTCCGAAAACAACGGAACGCGGTAACTAAAGCCCTAGGACAAGCTACACACGCATACTTCAACAATTTGCTTAATGGGGATATGCGGTCAGATGTGGTCTGGAAGACGTTGAATAGTTTAATGAAAAATGGATTGCATATAGATAAGATAACAACACTTAAAATTGATGGTATTAACATAAGTGGTGTGGCTTTAGCAGAAAAATTTAATGAATACTTTGTTGAACTTCTTCATAGTACACATAGTGAGCATGCTTGCAAATACATGATCAGCATACATGACAGTTTGTTTCTTCATCCAACTGATGAAGATGAAGTATTATCAGTTTTTCAAGACTTAAAAAATTGCAGTTTATCAACTTCAAATTAAACCTATTAAGCATGTACTACGGTCTATTGTTCCGTGTTTGACACATATTTTTAATCTAGCGTTGCAAACGGGGGTTTTTCCTAAGAAAATGCAGGTGGCAAAAGTTTCAGAGGCCAGATTCACGAAACGATCTTACGCCAAAAATGTGCGTAAGACAAAACGTAAGAACAAATTCGTATTCACGAAACGAAATTTTCGCAAGTTTGGCGCAGGTTACGACGAAATCCTACGACAGCTCCGAAGCTGTCTTACGCACTTCTTACGATCAAATCAGAATGGCTGACAGCGTCGCTCAGTTGTTGGTCGCGACGACCAACGGGCGTTTATTTTTCTACGTGCGCTTCTCACGCGTCCCGACTTCAAGCAGCAAGAAAAAAGTAAAAAATACTTGAAACAGACCACGACGAACAGGAACGCTGGATCCCCAAACACCCGGGAAAAGCTCCAACGGCCACGATATTCCACCGCCCACAAGCGAGCTCGGCAGATAGGCCTAACAGGCACTGCGACTCAACGCAGCGGTGCTCTGACGGTCCTTTGCCAAGACCGTCTGCCCACGACCGGCTGGTGTGCTGAATGGAATATGCCGACGCGACCCTTGTGAACCCTTCCCGTA
Source organism: Ixodes persulcatus (assembly GCA_013358835.2). NCBI lineage: Eukaryota > Metazoa > Arthropoda > Arachnida > Ixodida > Ixodidae > Ixodes > Ixodes persulcatus. The sequence continues at coordinate 85,414 of JABSTQ010004227.1, forward strand.
TTATAGTTTGATCGCTGACCTCAATTTTAGACTAAGAGGTAATCTCTTCCCCGTGTCATCTCCTTGTTTTCCGAGGCAGCGGTGACGAACGCTGTCATCGGAAAGGGACTTTCATCGATTCTATCTTGGTTTTGTGTGATATAGAGCTCAAATAAAAGCCGTATGGATTACCTTCGCAACACGGTATGTACACTTTGTTATTATTATGCCATTTTTATTATGACACGACTGCACCTCACTGTCGATCGCTATAACAGTTCGTGGGTCGCAATGCCGGTCCAACCTTTCTTTGCCGGGTGTCACGTCAGCATCGAGTTGCAATCGTAAAGGATCGGTCCCGAAGCGCTTATCAATTCGCGGTCCAACACCGCGAATCCAGCACTTCGATCAAACGCGCGCGTCCGCTCCGAGTGTGAACAGGTATTACGTGGCTCTTGCTGACACTCTCGTAGTTCAAACGTATCTTTTTTTACGTCGGCTCGCTCCTGCATCTCCGAGGCCGCGAAAAACGCCGCGGCAATTTGTTTCCATCTACGTCGCTTTGCAAACGACTGACACGGGCCGTCTTTTACCAACGATGACAGTTGTGTTGACTTCGTAGCGATCGAGTTCGTAGCAGTCGACGGAGGCGGTTACGCATCCCGGCCTCGGCATTCGGGCGTGTTTAAATCGTGTTAGCGTCGACATATCACTGCACGGACACGAACCCCAGACAAGCGGTGGCAGAAAGGCCGCCTGTGTTTGTTATTAAAATTCCACGTGCTCTGAACGGCTCCGAACCATGCCGATTGGTTGTTCGTGCTGCCGAAGACGCCGTCCCCATAGCAACAGCACCGGTAAGTTCTAGTTTTTCCGTACGAGAACGTCGCTTTCCTCCTCTCACTTAAGGACGCGTTCGTGAATACCGATTTCTCCTCTTCTTACGATGTTCTTAACTTACGAACTTCTTAGCTAAGTTGTCGTAAACTAAGAAGCTCTTCGTGAATCTGGCCTCTGTTTTACATAAAGCTGGGGATAAAAATAACTTAGGAAATTATAGGCCTATTTCCGTATTACCAATATTTTCGAAAGGTCTAGAAAAAATGTTACATAAACGATTATACTGTTGTTGTGACTAAGTTTCAATCGTGACACCCTGTCAGTATGGGTCCAGAAAAGGTCGCTCTGCTGAACTCGCGCTGTTAAAGCAAAAAGAATTGATTTTAATTAATATTGAAAATAAACTGGTTACACTCAGAGTGTTTATAGATTTTTCGAAAGCATTCGATCGCCTCAATCACGTAACGGTATTTCAAAAAATTATACATGCTAGGTGTTCGCGGTGTCGCTCTAGAGATGATTAAAAGTCACTTTGAAAACCGCTATCAGTGTGTAGAAATCAGTAAAAAATAGATAAGATCTCAGGAAATTAACAGCAGGCGTGCCTCAAGGCAGTATACTGGGGCCACTTCTTTTTGATTTATATATCAATGATATAGTAAATATTGATGATACCGTTAGTTACATCATATATGCAGATGACACCTCTCTCTTTTTCTCAGGGAACGACGCTGACCAAATTATACAAAAGGCAAATCAATATCTTGATAAGCTAAATGCATGGACGATATTAAATTCCTTAAAAATAGATGTAAATAAAACAAAGCCGTTCTATTCAGATCACGTAATACAAAATGTACCTATATGACTATCCCTTCACTTGGTGGAAATGAAATAGATTTAGTAGAAAATGTAAAAGTACTAGGAATGATATTTAATGAATACCTGTGTTGGGACGAAACTGTGCGGCAGATAAGTAATAAGCAATCGGAAGTTGTGGGGTTCTATATAAATACCGTAATATGATTCCCATCTCTGTTATGCTACTTATATACAAGTCCCTTTTTTACACATACTACAAATATTGCTTCTTAGTATGGGGCAACACAACTGCTACAAATCTTAAACTAATACATAATCTTCAAAAACAAAAAAAAAGCAATTCGAGGTTTATGTCATGCAGCATACGATAGTTATACCAAGCCATTATTTCATAAATTTAATATAGTACAAATTCCAAACCACTATAGTTATAAACTTGCACTTTCCTACAAAAGGTCTTTTAGACAGAACGAAAATATGTTTCTATCAATTTCCCAACTTGAACTTAGACAAGCGAATTATCCAACTCGTAATGCTGAAATATGAATAGTGCCACATTCAAGAACAAACTATGAGAATCAGATGTTAAAATGTACCCTCCCCCATCTTCTGAATCGTTTCTATGAACTCGATATAGATATCTTCTGTATGTCCGCCAAACAAATATGTTCACTTTTCGTCTAATGGTTACTCCCATTGAAAAAAAAAAAATGGTTTAGTATAACTCGATTGTATGCGTTTTGCGCGTGTTGTTATTTTTACATACTTTTTCGTTTCTTTTTTCTCTCCCTCTTTGTTTACATTCTTCTTTTTAGCAATATTGATGATGTTGTCTTTCCCATGCTGGTGTCTTTACGTTTATGTTTGTTCTTCCCTGGGCTGCTATGGGGGGCGGAGGCTAGTCAAGCAGCGTGTCAGTTGCTTTTTTCTCTGCCTTCTTTCTCCGATTCAGGGATCAATAAAGAATTTGAATTTGAAGGTACTCTTTCATAGGTCTGCATTCTAGATGTGAATGCCTGAAGGGTAAGTGCCTACAAAACTGTATTGTTCTTTGAAAAATAAAAATAAAAATTTGGCAGGTTTTTTTTGTTGTTCGATATAACGCAGTGCACCTGTAAATCTGCGGGGTCGTGCGCTTGTTGAGGATAGCTTTTGAGCACAGAAGCTGTATTAATTTTTTCCCGGGCTTACACAACCTATCTTTGAAAATCGCAATCGAACCAGCCGAGTCAGAGTAACGGACGGCATGGGCGCTGCCATCTTGGAATCACGTCACGCGGTCGCCATAAGGTGGCTTCAACTCGTCGCTCCACTCTCCCCTCCGCGCCCTGCCGAAGGCGTTGCATTCGCGTTTTTCGTCTTATTGTAAATCGCCGCCCGATGATTACATTTACAAATTCATTGCACGCCATTATAATGTGCACGGCAACATCTGCAGTTAAGTTTATAACAGATTTGTACTAATTTAACCCTCCGGCGTACCGGATACGTGTACAAGGGAGGAGCTACCGGAATCAGCGTCGGCTCTGGCGCATATTGAGCCCGATTATTTATGACAACTGATGTTTGCTCACTGATAGTGGCGGCATATTCGAAATAAGTATAGTGCAATGTGTATGTATAACCGTGAACTTAGGATATTAAGAAATGTGACCAAAATACCCAGCATATGAAGCTATGTGTGTTTTTGATTATATAGGATGCATAAGAGATATGAGTAACGAACGTTTAACTCGCATTTTATCCGATGCTCGGGATAATGGTAACGTCCACATCAGGCGATTTGTTTTTCCATGACATGACACCTAAATCTGCTAAACGTTCTTAATGGTTTATGCAATATAAACGTTTTCTTGATTTATTTATAAATTTAGAGAAACTGTACACCATGTTCGATCCCATATCTGCAGTCATTAAAGGGTGTTGACATTTTTTTTTAACACAAATTTTGATTTATCTATTTTAATTATTTTAACACAAAGACCTCTGCAAAGAAAAAAAAAATCTGCCACCGGCAGATTTACAGTGCCTAGGGCTCACATTATGTTATGCCGAAAAGAAGCCCCCTACATAGAAATCACCCGATTTCAGCGTTGTTGATTCTAGATCGCATCAGTTTCAATGGAGATCTGTCTATACTGGTTCATGAAGTCGTGCCTAGCATTCGACTTCAGCCAAACGTACGGGAGACCACTTCTCTCGGACCCTTTATTTTATTTGGCAAAGTTTATACAAAAAAAAAACGTTTCAGACTTCAATTGATGGGCCTGTCACTTATCACATGTACCAAGCACGTCGTGATCAAATGTCAGCAAAACAAATAGCTCGTTTTCTAACGCCAACGTTTGAAATGTTGTTAATAAGCACTTTAGCAGGGTCAATAGCTAAAAGGATTTCCCACCCGACCTAGGACGGAATATCAAAATATTTCTCGAGTACTTAATTTCTTTAAAGAAAGCAGCCGGAGACGATATCACTTATTTTTTTAAGAATGTCTGCGTTATTATAGGATACATTTCGAGTCTTTAAAGTTCACAAAACGTTGGTGTCCCAGAAAATCAAAGTGTGAGCAGTGAACTGGCGATTTCATGTGCTTTTTGCGATTCAAGAGGTTTTCAATCAGGTTGTGGACCAGCATTTTTACTATACATCTACTCATTAGTATTTTTACTAGTTCATTTTAATTGAAACTATACCCGTTTTCCCCTCAAGAACCGAAGTAAAAAGAGTCCGGCTCCTCCCGGAGCGTTACTAATTTTCCCCTTTATGTAAAGAATTTAGATATATGTAGGTAAATTCTAGATTAAATATGTGTTGTCTAATCAAGACGTATACCATTCAAACGCCAAAAGCATCGCTTCTTTCTCCGACAACTAAATCTTCTAAGAACTACTTCGTCCGGCGTATGGACAATGCACAAAACGTCCTCTTTTCTTGAGGTGAAAACGAGTATAGGGTAAAGCCTGGTTCAGACAGTTGCGTTTGACTGCGTTTGACTGCGTTGCGGCGGCGACAAACCAAGACATCCCTGCTGCTTATATCGCGTGCCAAGATGATTCCTTGAATTGGATTCCATGCTTCATACGGAGCACAGATGTGCCGGTGACTCACTTTCGGTTCTCGACGCAACGCAGTCAAACGCTGTCAAACGCAAGTGTCTGAACCGGCCTTTAGTGGGTACGGCCGTTGACGATTAGAATCCTCCTTGTGCATCACAGTCGTTTAGCCGCCGAACTTGATCGAAATCAATGACGAACATGACCAGATGCATCGTAAAGTGGTCGTAAAAACGTCCGTCAATATGACCCGAAACCACTTCGTAGTTCTCAAATTGGCTCAGTACCACAGTTTTATTAGTTGTCTGCAATAACGCGCAAATGTTTGTCACGAAATTATGCGAAACTGACATAACACATAAACAAAGCCACGACCGCGCCGAAATTGAAACCAATCAAATTGAAGCCACCCAATGGATGGATGGATGGATGAATACGGCTGGGACCTTTGGATCGGGCGGTAGCCTACGCCACCTAGCCATTTTGTCTTACCCTTTAAGCTTAGAATATTTAAATGTGAAAACTATATTCACTCCGTACTGAAAAAAAAGTGAGGCTATAAATCCCCCTTGCCATCAGTTAATAAGAAAATGCCTAGTTTTCTCTCGCTTTCTGCCACCATTCACTTAATCTTTGCTTGGTAATTTCTACTGCCTTGAAATCCACTTTTCCTTCGCTGTCTCTAAAACCCAATGACTTTATTAAATCTACGTTGACTTCGGTATGCATAGGGTGAAGCCCTTTACAGTAGAGTATCAAGTGCTCAGCCGTCTCGTCCTCCTCTCCACAAGCAGCGCACACTGTGTCCATTTCCTGCTACTTCGCTCTGTATGTTCTGGTTCGCAAAACACCTGTCCTTGCCTCAAACAATAACGAGCTTCCCCTAGAATTGTCATAAATGCTTTCTTTGGCAATAACTGTTTTGTTTAATCTATAGCCTTCCAGAGCCTTCTTTGTCTGCATTCCCTCTAGCCACCGATCTCTTTCTGTGGCCTTAACTTTCTTCTTAACTGAGACCTGCTCTTCCGTAACCCCACTATAGCCTAAAAACTTTCCTCTTAATTTCCTAGTGCGCTGTCTCCATTTTGTGTCTATACTCCTCATGTATAAATAGCTGAAAACCTTTCGTTCCCATTGCTCCCCACCCATTTGCCTCAACCGATCCTCAAATTCTATCTTGCTCACAGCTTCCCTGCCCTCAAATGACGCCCATCCCGTGTCTCCTTGTACTCCCTGGTTTGGTGTTTTGCAATGTGCCTCCAAAGCCAGCCTACCTACTCCACGCTGTTTTATTTCTAGCCTTGCATGCACTTCGGATTTCATGCATAGCACTGCATTTCCAAAAGTCAAGCCAGGCACCATGACCCCTTTCCAAATCTCTTTCACCACCTCATACCTGTTGTAATTCCAAAGTGCTATATTTTTCACTACAGCCGCATTTCTGTTGCCCTTACCTATTATATACTTTTGATGCTCAGTGAGATATTCTGAACCATAACATATCCATACTCCAAGATACTTGTATTTACTAGCTCTCGCAACTGTAATATTCTGTATCTTCAGTCTCTCAACATCATCATTGTTAAAAATCATGACTGCTAATTTTTCACTACTGAATTCTAAACCAAATTCCTCTCCTTCCCTACCACAGATGCTCATTAATTCCTGCAAATCTATCCTGTTGTTAGCCATTAGTATGATATCATCCTCATAAATCAGCCCCTGTAAGGATTGCTGAATTTTTTAACCTAGCTTACTGTACGAAAGGTCAAATCCAAGCCCACTCTTCTCTAGTCTATCCTCCAATCCTCTCAGATACAACATAAACAGCAAAGGCGATAACGGGCACCCCTGCCTAAGGCCTCGTCCTATCTCTATTTTCCCCGTTGCCTTTCCTTCCCATGTTATAATCACCTTATTATCTTTGTAAATGTTCCTTAATATTGCTGCTAGTCCTTCATCTAGGTTTAAGCTCTCCACTATGTCCCACAGAGGTTTTTGGTTCACATTGTCATAGGCACCCTTGATATCCAGAAATGCCAGCCAGAGCTGTCTGTTTTCTTTTTGCGCTATTTATATACACTGTGTTAGAGAAAATATATTGTCCTCCAACCTTCTTTGTTTCCGAAACCCGTTCTGTAACTCGCCCAGTATGCCCTCGCAATCTACCCATTCCTCCAGTCTGTTCTTCATAATCTGCATTACCAACCTGTAAATAACTGGTGTCACGGTTACGGGACGATAATGCCTAATATCAGACTTATCTCCCTTTCCCTTATATATCATACTCATCCTACTAAGCCTCCATTCATCTGGAACATTTCCTTTTGTTACCATAGTGCTCACTACCTCCCTTAGTTTTGCCTTAGATTTAGGACCCAAATTATTCACCAGCTTGATTGGGATACCATCTGTGCCTGTCGACGTGCCACTATAGGGACTCTTCGCTCCGCCTTTTCCCATTCTCTTTGTCCAAAATCCGCGATGTCAAAAGCTGGACTGATACTTCCTTCGGTTCTCCTATCTTCCACATGTACCCGTTCCCGAAATTTCTCCTCCATCACTGCTCCTATATATCGTATCGCATCATCTCCCTCTAATTGATCTCCCTGATGCGAGAGTATGAACCTCTGTCTAGCTTGCGTCGTTTCACCGAGTGAGTTCAAGTGCTCCCAAAACTTCTTGGCTGCGCTTCTATCTTTCTTGCTTACATTACTCATCCATTCTTCACCCTTTCTCTGAATTTTCGCATTGATCAAACTGGATGCCTCTCGGCGACATGCTATAAAAGTGTCCCATCTTTTTTTTACTTTCGTTTCCGGCTCCCCACTACGCTTGGAACGCCTGTGTTCTCTAGAGGCTTCCTGACGTTTTTGTATCGCTTGCTTCACTTCTTTGTCCCACCAGCTTTTTGGTCTATGTCCTTGCTTCCCCTTTCGTTTACTCTGAACTTTGTCTAGTTCCAGAACAAAAAGCCCAGTTAGGCTCTCATAGGTCCAATCTGTATACCGTTGCCCTGAAACTGCTTCCTCTATTCTTTCAGCAACTATTTCCAACTCTTTGTCGCTGCAGAGAGTGTGCTTTGAACTATGTTGTCTAGTTTCAGCATTTACTTCTCTGGCAAAATGGCGGCGAGGGCGCCAGCGCCCTCTATCCGCCGGTCGGGTAACTACTGAGATGAAAAGGACTGGATGGAGGAAGGAAAAATAAAGGGAAGTGAAGGGGGGGGGGGGGGGGGGGGGAGGGGTCTGCGGCGATCGGCGCCGTTAGTGCCATCTGTCCATATTTAACTTTCTATTCAGACCTAGTTCCCCATTGTGCCGCAACGACTCGTGTCGCCAAGTTTGTCGCTATTACGGTGGAGGCTACAGCTGCACCCGGCTGACGGCACATCGCGAAAAGTAGTGTAAGGTATTTACACTTCGCTTCCCTTAGTGCCAGAGCTCAGCCGACATTACGAGCGGATGAGGCCAGTCAAGCTGCACGAAAACGCTACGTCACGCCGGCTGGCCGTCTTTTAAGGTTCTTTCACTCTGGCGTTCGAATCGCAACCGCGAAGCGGATGCGCTCGTTTTAATCGTCGAACGCGCTTGAAATTGTATTGGACCTCGAAGCAACCGTGATCGCAACGGCTTTGCAAACACCACCCACCAATCGGGGGGGGGGGGGGGGGGGGGCAAGGGTGGCGCTTTTCCCCCCTCCTCCCCAGTTCTCAGAGGGGGGGGGGGCAAGGCATGTGTTTTGCCCCCCCCCCCCCCCCCCCCCGAAACAGCCGCCACTGGGCAGGTCAAACACTGGCCGGTGGCGCCCGAAAGAAGATACCAAGGGCACATCTCCCGACCCTGGGGGGGGGGGGGTAGTCTTGTTTGCCCCCCCCCCCCCACTCAAAAACAAGTGTGTACTCCAGTGGGTAAGTGCGGACGTTGTATCGGATAATATTTCAGGGGTCTCCAACCGTTTTCGCTAGGACCCGGATTGGGGACCTGGAGCAGGCTAGGCGACCGGATTGGGGACCCCTTGCAAACGAGGAAACAGTAAATAAAAATGCCTAACTAAGCACTTCAATGCAAAAAAATACTAGAGCCAAAAAAAAATTAAAGCCGTTTACAACTTCCTGTAACGCCGAATTGGAGCGCAGCTCTTGAGGAGGAGGTGGGAACGGTACTGGGGGGGGGGGGGGTCAAGTGACCTCGGGAGGGGGGGGTCACGTGACCTTGGAGGGGGGGGATGACGTAATCGGTGACGATGACGATGACGTCATCAGTGACGTCACTGATGACGTGATCAGTGACGATGACGATGCCGATACCTCGGGGGGGGGGGGGTCACGTGACCTCGGGGAAGGGGGGGGGGGCACGTGACTTCGGGGGGTCACGTGACCCCCCTCCCCGAGGTCCTCCCGAGGTCCTCCCGAAGGAACCCGAGGTCCTCCCGAGGTCCTCCCGAAGGAACCCGAGGTCCTCCCGAGGTCCTCCCGAAGGAACCCGAGGTCCTCCTGAGGTCCTCCCGAAAGAACCCGAGGACCTTCCGAGGTTCTTCCGAAGGAACCCGAAGAAACCCGAGGTCCTCTCGAAGAAACCCGAGGTCCTCCCGAAGGAACCCGAGGTCCTCCCGAGGTCCTCCCGAAGGACCTCGGGTTCCTTCGGGAGGACCTCGGGTTTCTTCGGGAAAATTTACCCATGATGCACCCCGCGGTTACGCTGACGGCGACGGCGACGCCGACGCCGACGCCGCTCAAGCCGGAAGCAGGCGCCTAAGAGCTGCGCACTAAAAGTATGGGAGACATTTACGTATACCTTATTTCTGAAAGCGCAGTATATCACTATTTACGACATTAAAAAATAACTGTAACCGCGAGAACACACCAGACATAAATCAATGCGCATAGCAACTTTGGCGTATTCACACAGGAAAGAAGACAAATGAAAATGGTTGATCAGGTCAAATCACGTTGCACGATATACATGACAACGCAAAGGAATTTATTCATAGTTACGCAGACGTAAAGCAGACGTGAAACGAATGACAATTCTCTGATGAAAATGTACAATAAATAATATGACGAGAGAGCCGGCGTTTTGATACAATTTTCTAGAGACGTGCTAATAGGGGATTTTGAGTTCAAAAGTAGTATTGGTTCTGGCCGAATAGTTTGGAATCGAATATCATAAGTGTCTTTAAGGTTTTTGATAACTGCAGCATGCCTAAACGGAAAACCATCTCAAGTTATAGAGGTTGTTTCCAAGCTTCCACTTCTCCATATATAAGCAAAGGTAATTTTAATCTGCCTATATTTATGAACTGTGACCTCACGAAGTCTAATACCTACATGAGAATGGCAAGTACTACAATGCTTTTTTTTTATGAAATTAAACCTATGGAGATGCTCAGCTATACCTAATTGAGGGGATTTATAAATCTTGTTACATACAAATATCCTTTATTAAATCTAGAACACGAGAAAAAAGTACAATCGTGAATGATGACCGTAGGTTGTCAGGACATCTCTGCCTATCATGTACCATTGCATAAGAGCCACAGTTTTATTTTGAAAACTTTACTGCAGTGTAGATCAGTGGTGTATCCAGGAATCTTTTTCGGGGGGGGGGGGGGGGGGGAGTCAAGTGGCTGGGATGTCCATGACTTGGGGTGCAGAGAGGGGCAGGGGAAAGTGAAGCCCCATAAGCCCCCCCCCCCCCCCCCTGGCTATGCCCCTGGTGTAGATGTCAACATTCACAAAATTTCCGTTTATTTTTTTACACGCCCCGCACGCGCGTGCTCCATCCCGCTTTGATAGTGGGCTTTCCCCTTAAAGGAGCTGTGCAACGATTTTAACGTTGAAAGAATTGGCGTTTTCTACTTTTGACATTGTTCACCTTGTCACAAAGGACAGAAAACACACCTCCTTCTTTCGAAATGTTGCGATTCCGCCTTGTAATCGCGAAGCAAAAATTAGAATATTCCTTGACCTGCAGCCGCGAGCGGCGGCCATGAGAAACAGAAGGCATGACGTCAATTGGGAATCTTGTAGAAAGATAGCAAGTTGTGCGAATACCTGCCCGATAAAAGGTAACTTTTTTATAAATCTTGTCGTTCCAACATAAATATAAATGCGTCAAAAACCTGGTATCATCGACAAAACTTTTAGTATACGGAGTTTCAGTGGCGCCATCTATCCTAGGTCCACAAAACCGCCAGCAGCGGAACAGCCGCCAGAAGCCGGAGGGGGAGGGGGGACAGGGCCGGACGGATACGGCCGGACCCGGATGAGACTTTCCTCTTTTCACCATATTGTTCGCGCTGCGCCCGCCAGCACGTGGTCACGCGGTCGCGAGCGGATGAGTTCTCGCTGCTTACTGATGGCTCTAAAGAGAGAGCTTCAGCGGAACCCCGCGCCTTCCCCATTGACGTCACAGCGCACGTGACTCGGAAGTTAGTGAAGGAGTTGAGAGGCGCCGAAAACCTCAATCCTTGGCCATTTTAAAAATAAAAACTAGGACATGCATGCAAAAGCGGGTTTTTTGTTCTTTACTCAGAAAGGTCGAGACACCAACTCCCAAATTATTTAAGCAAATCACTAAAACTGTTGCACAGCTCCTTTAAGACCTTGACTGCTATATTTGTAATTTTCAAAGTGTAGATCCCGGAGAGTAAGCCGCGTTGAGCGCGCTTCTTGCCGAGCAGCGGCGCACTGCGGAGTCTCAACACCCGCGGAGCTCGCTTCCGGGGGTGTTGCCTTGAAGACCACTGATGCCATACAAGATAATTGAGAGTGCAAATCAAAAGCGAAATCGCTTGGACATAAGAACACTATATGTGATAGATATTGGAAACTGTTACTAGGGGTTTCTAAGACACCAGATAATCCCCGTTTCTGAAGTAAATCGTATTTTACGAGCCACTTTACAGGACGGTCATATAACGTACAATTCACACATTTTTGCACACACACATTTATTTGTTTGACCATATTGTACACATAGCTGTGTATAACAGGTGCACACTGAAAAATTGTGCTATCAGCACACGAAACCAAACATGCTAATATGAAAAACTGCAACTTGAACATGGAAAGAAGAGTTGAAGTTTATACATCACAGTCCTATCAAAGAGGTAGGTAGTAGTGACAGTGAATACACTTGATGCGCACACACGTGAGTAACATGAGTAATATCAGGATCCTAAATAATACGCAAATTCTTCTATACATTTTGTGTTATATTACTTATGAGTCAAATTCCATTTCACCCGAAGGAAACTTATTCTGGACGAAGTTTTCATTAAATACTTATTTTATATAAATACCGTAAACAATAACTGAAAGTCTCTCATTTATCACACATTTTCAGTATATAGTTATATGAGGGACATACTGTAAATCCTTTATCCCTATGTGTACGTTCACTAGGATATCCAGAGTTAACTGGTGAAGACACACCGAGATGCAAGCATTTGCTACTGTATTACCGGCACGATTCAAACAATATTTGTTTTTTTTTAGGATGGCGGGTGCTGTGACACTTTGAAGTATATAGTAGCAATTGTGAGTGTTAGACAAAACATTCAGTCAGCAAAACTTAAATAAAGGCAAAAATTAATAAAAAAAACGCGAATATTGCCGCGTGCATGGCCGAGAAGAAACGCTTGTCCCTGCATCAAGACGTTTCATATTTATTCTTACCCCGAGTGTAAAACATGAGGAGGCCAAAATGACCTTGCCTAGTCAATCTCGCCCTGGGTAACTCCCGAACATTATAGGCTAAATATTTGAGATGTCAAGTGTAGCAGATAAAGACCCCAGGGCGGTATTGCCGATTAATTCACTGATTCACTCTCGCGATAGCCAGATGTCGCGCCGACACACCGTCGCTCACTGCAGCTTTCTCGACGTATGTTTTTTTATTTTGTTTCTAGCAACACAAGCCGATCAAACCTTTACTTTCAGTTCATTTTTCATCATCCTAAAGGTCGATTCACACACTTGCGTCGAGTCTGAACGAGTGCAACTGCGGCGGATTGCTACGTACGGGTTGCTATGGCAACAACTGCGGCGGCTCCAACAAAACCGGTTTTTGCCCCGTTTTGTTGGAGCCGACGCAGCTGTTGGCACTGCACCCCGTACGTCACGATCAATGGACCTTTTGTAGAAATACGCGGTGCGCATGCGCGGAGTATTTCATGCGCCTGGGTTCGAGAGTATCTAGTTCCAAACAATCCGCCATCTTGCATTTCTTGCCTTTGAGCGGTTTCGTTGTGTCGACCTCGGGGCGGAAGATTACGCACGATGGGGACAAAGGTGAGCTTGGGGGAGCCGTATCTAGGCCACATCGCCTCAATGGGTGAACATGATGTAGCTGACGTTTTGGGTGTGGAACGGGTGGGAGAGAGGCCTTGGGCGCGCGTTGTTTTCCAGTCACCTAGTCTCGAACCGATTCGCGTGTCTAGGTGGCAGCACATATTCGCCAAGAGGTCCATTGCAGTCGCACTCTGTTGAATTCGCGGAAGTGTGTGAACCAACCTTAAAGAAAAACACAAAGGAGGTCTAAATGTCAAATATGAACTCAAACGCGTGTCTATAAAACAGTAACGCAAAAAAACAACATAAAATGCAAAACGGAATTTTAGGCATCAATCTCGATTTCAAAAACCTTCACCCCAGCAAAAAGTGACACACAGTAAATACCAATCTTCATTTGTGGTGAGCTTCAGCTGGACGAGACACCCCGCAAATACCGTTCTTCCGCCCAGTTCAGTGGCCATGGAACCAAGACGGTCTGCCAGATAGACCTCCAGACCGCAAAGATTGCGGGGTTATGTTTTAAATTAGTGTTCATGTTTCTGATGTTGTACATAATATTTCCTTAGTATTCTTGAAGGGGGAAACGGCTGCGGTGGCGCTACTGTCGCATTTGTAGTCTGAAGAAGAAGACGATGGACTAAAGGTTGTTCTTCACCGGTACTGGAGCAGAGCGTTCCACTTCAGCTGCCACGGCAGCACACAACACTATCAAGCTCACCACAAAAGAAAAACAATATTCGCAGTGTGTCCCGTCCCGCTGCAGCTCACCACATATTAAAAAAAACGGTGTTTGCGGTGTTTCACTTTCTGCTGAACTGCGGGGTGTTCAAACTAATACCCCTGTCAGACGTTTGTTTTGATCGAATGCCATTCACCGCTCGGCAAATCAGCTCGTGGTGCTGGTTCTGCACGTGGCGCGTGCACGCGCAGCGTGGCGTATTCAACACGAGGATTGGCCGAGCTGTAATGTCATTTCGTTTAAATGGCAATTAACGTGCCCGTCTGACAGGGGTATTAGATTGCATCTACAATGTTTACGACTTACTTCATTTCATTTTATTTTATTTCTTATTTCTTATTTTATTTCTTATTTTATTTCATTTTGTTTGATTTTATTTCATACTTTCTTCGGAATGGGACTCTCAGGATGAGAAGAAAAGAAGCAGCAGGTAGGTTTATTGAGAGAAAGAAGCATTAAAACAATAGTTGGTAGTCCATCAGTGTATCAGTCTCGGTCTCTCATATATCCCTGATTTTTACGTTTTTCGTCTCCCAAGTTTTATCTGGCCCCATCCTAGTTAAACTGTCGTGTTTATGGTTCGTACAATGGTACTCTCGTTTTTTATTACTGATTCTGTAGCAGTCATTAGAATACTGCATTGGTTGCCCAAGTTTTTGTGCTTCTTGATAAATGTAATAATTTCTATAAATACGCCGTGGGGCTTAGGTATTTTTAATTGTTTTGCACATGTTAAATAGAAAGGTTGTAGAATTTGTTCAACGCGGAAGTAAACATTGATCCGTTATTAGTAACTTTAATGACTGTATTGTTTAAAAGTGGCTTTTCCAGCGACATATATTGATGATAAATAATTCCAACAATAAACAGACAGCTGCTGTTCCCATTCCGCAAGCATAGATAAGAAAGAAGTCCTTCACCGCGACCGGGGATGAAGACTCAATCACACCGTCGGTGGAATTCTGGCGTAGCATTCTTAGCAGATATCTTTGTTCGAAGTAAGGCGCACCAGTTTCGGTCAATCTCATTACAAGACTTCGTAACTCGCGATTGAAGGGGAAACTTTTGGCTGTCATTGGCGCAGAAACGAAGTTGCTGAAGTGATCTTCGGCCGGGCCAACGTGAAATTCGTGTGGTATCGGAAACCAAACTGGATCATAGCCTCCAATAAAAATATGTGTGCCTTCCGCGGCGAGCTGGTAGCATTCAAAGAGAGGTTTGAGACATTTCTCAGGGTACCGTTCGATTAGCGTCCCTAACATAGAAAGTACGCCAGTCGTTCTTAAACGAAAACTGCGATGAACATAGCTGTTCTCTGGCACACACGGCAATACTTCACCTCTTTCCGCAAGGATCCCTAGCTCCTCAACTGTGGCGATTTTTCTGTAAAGAAAGGGAGCCGCCATCTCCGATGTGAAAACTGACTGTAAGTACGTGGCGAACGAAATCATTCCAAGCATCCAAAACACACAAAGTATTCTAGTAACAACATTGCTTGAGCAAGTAGGTAACGGGAACCCTCTCCCAACTATGTGAGAGAGAAGAAAGAATGTTATACTTAAGATGTTTTTTTCGCGCCTCAGGAAAATTCCACGAAGAAGATGCACGAGAGTTACCATACCAACACTAAGGCATAGCGAGATAAGGGCGACTGCTGGCATGGCCATTGATTTAAGCAGCCCCTGCGCTTGTCTTATGGCTTTCTTAGAGAAGAAAGTGAATGGAATAATACTGCTGACTGCACCAACGTACGCTATAGAGTTCTCGTAATGGCCTACAGCTGCGCGAAAAAGCCAAATATCACACTTCTTCTGCCTAGCTGGGGAGAACATTTCACTGAGATCGGTCCCTTTGAAAACGTATTCTTTGTGAATTACGGTCACGTTAAGTAGGAGCAAACCTTTCATCAGGGCACGGTATTCGGTGAATTGAGAGTACTGGAGTTTGAAACCTGTTTTTTTCATGTCAAATGAACTTGCTGCGGTAAAGGTTTTGTTTTTGAGACCAGCCCACGATGACCATGGCATTTGTTTTAACAGACCTTTGGACGAGACTACCTTCCTTCGGACGCAGTTCGAATAGCCGTCGAGGGAGGTGTCGATTCCCGATTGATTGAAGGATGCCACGATGCATGACACCTCTGGATAATCCTTGTATGGAAGGTGTTCGTTTCCGGGAAAGAAAATCACACGAGCGTGAGCAAGAGAATAAATGTTTTCACGAAGCAGGCGAAACAGTTCTTTTCTTTGAGACTCGGATGACAACGGAACGAGCACGGTCATTCTGCTGTTTTGCTCTGTATGGGTCTTCAGTTGGTGTAGTTCTGCCTCTCCGAATGTTGTCCACACCTGAACAGATAACTGAAATTCCTTGAGCCACGGTATCCATTGGGTTGATTCGTGATTAGGGAGGCACAACACAACTACCAGCTGGTTTTCAAACACTGTTGCATCGATGACTTCATTTCGGACTCTTAGGGGGAAGACTGACTTAAGGGCAGAAAGGAGAAGGAAATGTGCAAGAGTCAGAGTTGAAAACCTCTTCATGATGCAGCAATCCCACGATTAGAGTCAAGAGTCTTCTGGTTGCGGGCGTTTTGAAGTGAAGCACTTAAGGACATTATAACGAAAATTAAAGTATCCTATGTCCCAAGCTTAAAGAGACCGTAATGCATTTCATGGGATCGATAGTTCGACTAATGGAATAAAACTGCATTAAAGTGAATACCAAGAAAAAGGTATTGATATGCCATCCTTAAGTGCTTTTCGAGAAAAGTCAACAAAACAATTAGTACATTTATTTACGGTTTGAAAGTGTCCTATCATAAAGTGTTTTCTCGGAAAACAATTTTCGAGGGTTAGTTGTAAACGAAACTGCGTGCGAGGAAATAGAGTTTAGGTAATTTTGTTTTGTTATTTGAAACGTCAACGCAATTCGAGGTATCTCGAATTAAAAAAAAAAAGTGATTATATACTTACCTTAGAATCACCCTCCGAAACCCAAATGTAACACTCAGTTATCGACCCCCTACATTGCTGACGCTTCGTGGCAAGTAAAACGTTTGTGACAGTACCATGTTCCCGTGTGTAAACGTATTTGAGACTTTACTGCCTGAGGTGTTCAAATAATTCAAGCTTGGTCTCATTAAAAATTAAAGTGATTTAATAGAATTTGTTCAAGACGTGAAAATCAAAATGAATATATTGACGTGAATTGTTTTGTCCAGAAATCCTTAACTATTTTATATTTTTATGTTTTTGTTTAGCAGATACTAAAGGTTATATAAGGCGGGAGGGGTATAAACATATACAAAACGAAAGCCTTACAAGAAGGAAATGATAGAACAAAACCATACAAAGAAACCATATAAGGAAACCATACAAAGCAACCCTTTATGCACGGGCTCCATCATTCTGGATCCCCCAGGCTCGCGGCCCTGGGAGTGTTAATGCCAATAAACACTTTGACCTTGACTTCGAAACGTAGTGTATAATGCTGCATGCAGTTCAAGCTGAAAAAAAGATAAGAGGTAAACAAATCAGTATACAGGAATTCAACGGTATTCCAGGCAGGAAATAAGATCAGCCATCAGCACAAGTCAACATTAAGCACATGAACGCAACATAATCAAAACGGATGTCGCACGCAGACTTGTACAACCTTTTTTAGTTTGTAGTGTAAACACACGAAATAAATAACCAAAGCTTCTGCGCCAAAAAGTAAGACCTTCAACACATCTCGAATGTTGTTAACGTAAATGAAAAGTTCAAAAGGTAAAAAGTTTGGGTCAATAATCATGAGAAAAACATACGTTTTAACATGTATGTGCGAGAAGAGATGAAAGCTCAGAAAAACTTGATGCCTATGCCGATGCTAAGGAGGAAAATGAAGCCTGCGAATCTAAGTGGTGCTGGCCCTGTTAAATAGAAGAGTTTTAATCAAGAGGGTTTATCTCTTAACTGTAGTGTCGCCATAGCATTGCGGTGCGCTAGTTGCGACTGAGAATCCCGCCTTTCAAGTTTTTTTATAAATAAAACGTATGACTCGATGTTGTGCCATTTCCATCATCCATGTGTATTCTTACGTTAAACATCCTTTGGCTAGGTGTACGGCATTTCGTAAAGCCCGGATAGAGGTGAAGCGTGGATAAAAGCTTGTCCGCGCGGCTCGACACCGATAGGCTTTGAGGGGAGGGAGGAGGAGAGGCCACCGCATCGAAAAAGCGTTTTCGCCAGGCGGGTGTCGAACATAGACCATTTAGATTAATAAGCGGGTGTAGTTACAACATGTCACGACTCACCTTTTAAATGTCTTTATTCGCATGTCATTACACATCGCCGTGAATTAAGGCGCCATTTGGCGGAAACGAAGAACGGAAAACCGTATTTTCTTGCGAGCGCTAGTTTTATTTTAATAAATGAAACCAATCGAAGATCGTAGTGCCTCTCAACTCTCCACGTACCCTTTCGAGTGATGCACTCTGGGGGATCACGTGGTTTCCCCTTGGGTTTCCTCTTCAGAGTTCCCAGCCGCTTCCTCCACGATTGTCGACTTTTAAAGGACTAGCATCGTCGAAGGTCGCGGCGAGCGATCGACACAAAAGACGGTTTAGCACGGGGCCGACGTCGAGTGTAGCAGCGGAGGAGCGCAGGTTTTGTTGACTTCCGCGTATCCCCCAGGGGTGCTGTCATCGTAGCTTCTGTAAACGCCACACGCGGCTGCAGATCGGCAAATAATTCGTTTTTTCTTTGCGATTACGCAGCGGAATGGCAGTTTTTTCGGGGCAATCTGACGCGTTTTTGGTCACTTGTGCTTGGATAAACAATATAAAACATGCAAACTGCCGATCATTTCAGCATTAAAATCGTCGCACTACCCTTTAAAAACCTTAATCAGTGCCCATACCACAACCTTGTTTAAGCAGAATAATATTGAAAGCCGAGCTAAAACACTTTCCTGCATGACTCAACACGCAAGAGGAAGAACTGTAGTAGGGGAACTTCCGATGGTGATATGCTGCGTCCGGCGAGTTAGTGAGGCAGCAATCTGGTTCAAACTTCAGGTGGGAAAAAAGGGCCTCTAATAAAAAAAATTGGACCATGAGGCACTTTATCAAAACGTTTGCTAAAGTCTAGAAATAACACGCCAGCTTGGCTGCCCATAATTTGCGTAAGTTCATGAATAGCTGTAGAATTTCGAGCTGTTGTCAATAAAGTCATCATAATATGAACACGGTAAGTACGAATACTCCGCTATATAGAGAAACTTTTCGGGATTACCTGCCTAAATACGCGCATCCTTGTCTTGTTAGTATGGTAAACTTATATTATCAATGAGTTTGAGCAAGAGAAGGGAGGCGACCATACTAACGAAACTACTGCAAATCTTTACGAAAACCGCGCTAAAGCAGACTCAACTAATTGAGTTTTATAAGGAGTTATGGACGAGGAAGAATGTAAGGAAATTGGACTGTGGATCGCATCCTCTTTAGACGATTCTCTGATACACAGAAACCATTATACGCTTATCTTCTGTCAGTGTGAGTAGCATTGCGAGTATCAACATGATCCGGTTTGCTAGCCATAACGATTGCATTTGGAACAACCGATGTGTTGCCGAACCTCCCATCTCAGATCGCTAACTTTGACCTGTGACGGTGAGTCAGGTGTTTGGAAAGACACTACTACAAGTACATACATCGTTGAAATTTCTGTACTTTTTCTTACTGATTTCGAAATGTTGTATCTGTAACATTATCTTCAGCTAGTCTCTCGATGTTGTTACCCTACAGGGCACCGAGATACTCCACAGAGATCACTCCTCCGGACGAGTTGCGAGCGCTACGAGGTCTCACTCTAACTGAGATGTTTCCGAGAGCTTTGGCCTCCAGGAGCGTCTTGCTTGCGGTCTGGGACGATGCCTCCAGACGAAAATCGTCTGGGGCCATTTCTTAAATGTTCGCAAGAGGTGGGATGTCTTCCATGATTTGTTTTATAAGGAATGATGATGTCTTGCTCAGTGCATGATCCGGGATCTTTCCTCGTTATTACTAAAAGCTTCATACATTCTTCTCTCTTGGGTTCAACTATTTTAGTTCCTTTGCCTGGAAGACGTTTTCAGCCTCCGACTGTAGAGGCTTGGCGTGCAGTTTCCATAAGAGAGGAGTTCAGCTCACCACTCACCCGGTTCACCCACCACGGAACCCAACAATGGAGCATGTCGTACAATCCTAGCTTGAATAGGCGATACCACGAGAACACCAAGCCCAAGGGAAATACATGACCAAGCACAGGGACATCAGATATTGACGCTGACATCCCTGCACGAGGTTAACCCTTGCCGCCTAGTGGTGCAGGGAAAGTAGGCGAGAGGAGAGAGTAGGAGGAGTGAGCAAGGAAGAATATGACGGCCTCCAAATAGCACCTGGTCAGACCAGCCAGGGCCACGGTCTACCTGAAGTGAGAACCAAATCTTAACTTTGCTTTCTCAGAGCGGCCACAAATTCTCAATATCATTATACGAGTCAGGTCTGCTGCCAGGATGCCTTTTTTTGTCGCCTTGAGGTAATGCTGTGCACGTGATATGTAGATGGGTTTTAGACCAGACATGTCTTTTGTCTGGCCCCTCCCCCTCTGCTTGTCCGGCATGGGTGATCCTGGCCGGCGTAGTCCGCCCTACCGAAAAACATGGAATAAATTTTCGCTATCTGGATTATAAAACTGGAAATCTATCTAAATTGTACCTGGTTTTCAGTTAAAAAATATTCCTTTGCCTACAATCTGGATTTCAGGATTCCAAAAACACATTTTTTGTTCCATTATACATGTAGTGAAAAGTTATACTGGGTTTTTCGGTAAAGCGGGCTGGACAAACCTCCTCCCCCTCCACGCCATTGTGAGGAGGGGATCTCTTTGGGGAGGGTGGTCATTTGTAACCGGAATTCAGAACAGCTTGTAATACCGAACTCATGAAACAAGTATAAGTAATGACATATAATTTGCTCTATATCTTAGTGTGAAAAAGACATCCGATCCCATTACCCCGCAGAATCAATTAGTTTATGCGTTAAAGTGGGGTACAGTACCGCAATTCTCACATTCTGTACGTAACGTCAGTAAGATAGAGGTATACAGTGCGAGTGGTGCATTTGTTTGTTTTTGTGTTTTGCAAAACCCTCAGGAAAAAAACAAGCATTACGTTTCTGCGACTTTTATCGATGTCTGAAAAAGCTAGACATGCCAAAACGCCGAGGAGATCGAAAAACACAATTTGCGGGCACTCTACATTGTTTACCACTAACAACCATACATTTCTAACCCGAGAGCAATTTATGCTATCGCACCTTTGGACGAACTTCAATCTAGCATTTTAATTATTTTTTGTAGAAAATAAAATAATGAAGGTGAGTGGATTTATTATGTCACGCAACTTGAGGAAGATTCAGCTCATCATTAGCGCAATCAATAGTATGCGACGCAATAAAATATGTTTTATGTTTCTGGTAGAGGACTATTGAATATCGCTTCCAATTTATTTGAAATAATTCAAATAGAAAAGTGCAAGAACTCGTGCCTATTTTATTGTTGCGTTATTGCCGCAAGTTTAAATTCTTCTCGCTTGTACATTTTTTCTCCTCAAATCCGATTCTCATGTTAGAGTCAGAGAAACAAATGAAAGCCGTTTACAACTCCCTGTAACGCCGAATTGGAGCGCAGCTCTTGAGGAGGAGGAGGAGGGAAGGGTACTCAGGGGAGGGTATACCCCTCCTCCTCCTCCTCCTCCCCTCATTCTTCAATGTCCTCGGGGGGGGGGGGGGTCACGTGACCCCGGGGGGGGGGGGGTCACGTGACCCCGGTTGGGGGGGGGGGGGGTCGCGCGGTGCATTATGGGAAATGTCTCATAATGCACCGCGCGAGCCCGCCCCCCAGGGTCACGTGACCTCCCCCCCCCCGGGGTCACGTGACCTCGGGGGGGGGGGGGGTCACGTGACCCTGGGGGGCGGGCTCGCGCGTTGCATTATGGGACATTTCCCATAATGCACCGCGCGGTTACGCCGACGCCCACGGCGACGCCAACGCCGACGGGGACGCCGACGCCGACGCCGCTCAAGCCGGAAACGGGTGCCTAAGAGCTGCGCTCTAAAAGTAATAGATGCAAAGGTGTTTAAAAACCAAGTAGTCAATGTACTGTCTCCAGAGTAAGAAATCAACCCAATGGCCATCGTGGCTTAAGAAACTTCAGATGCCTGTTGAAGTATGAACGGCATTTGGGAATATCAAACAACCATAACTGAAAACCCATACAGAGCAATACGCCTCCTTCTCTCGGCCAGGGGGAGCTGTAGCGACCACGAGACGCGACCCCAAGAGGCTCCTCCGCTGGCGTCCGCTAGGACGTGACCATTTATTGTTGACGTGATGCGGCGTCCTAGCGTCTCCTACATGCACGATCTCCAAGCGTAAATTAGCGTCTCTCAGCGCCTGTTCGCGTCTGTTCACAGGCACTAAAGGGTTTGTTAAAACTCCGACGTCGAGCTTAACAAACGCGGCCTAGCTCAGCGCACACGGATGCTGATCGGTCGCAGAGAGATTTCCAGCTCGTCGGCCAATAAATGGCCCACGTTCTGCGTTATGCTACGTTCGCTGCGCTCAACGTCGGAGTATAACAGAGCCTTAACAGAGCGTTTGAAACGACGCCATGCGACGCACGACGAAAACGCTAACTAAAGCAACTAAGAGACAGAACCACAACGACAGCAAACCCATAGAGAGCAAAGCAGAAGAAAGGCCGTGCTTTTTCCGCGGTCATCGGGGTCAAGGAAAGGAAGTGTACTACCTGCTTGATGGAAACATCGATGCCTTTGCTCGTGTAATCTTCATTCTAAAAAATGAAAGCCGTTTACAACTCCCTGTAACACCGAATTAGAGCGCAGCTCTTGAGGAGGAGGAGGGAAGGGTACTAGGGGAGCGTATACCCCTCCTCCCTCCTCCTCATCCTGCCTGCTACGCCCAACACCTTCTAGAAATAAGGCCGTAGCGCTCCGAGTGGTCACGTCACAATGTCGGGGAAGGAAGGCCAAGGCGCAACTACGTGAAAAAATATCTGATATCGGCGTGAAAAATAATTTTCTCATCGAGCGGCGCGGTGGATTCGTGCTCATTTATGCGACATTGATATACGTTGTAAAAGCGCAGTATTGTACAGTTTTTTATGCATATAATATAAACGTTATATACAACGCGTTACAAAGGTTGAAAGCATCAAATTTATATTGATGATTGTCCCCGTAACCGCAGGACTACGTGCGGTTCCGCAGCTCTCCACACTTTTTGAATGAACCGGCTCCGATGCGACATCTTCCCTCATACGGGCTCCGATTCTGGTAAATTTACGGTGTGTGTGAGCTGCTGATTGTCTGATAAGGAACGCTGAGACATTTCAGAAGGGAAGGGAACCGAAAAACAAATTCAGTCATCGCCGCAGGGGGCACACACGAGCAAGAGATGGGTCGACAACGTTAAGCCTTTCGTCCTGCTGCCGGTGCTCTCGTGGGTGGTTCTTTTGAGACTTGTTTCCTTCTTCCCGTCGTTTTTTTTTTTATTTTGTCGTCACCGCAGTCTCGGGTATTTTTTTTTTTTTTCGTGTTCGCTTGATACTACGGCCTTTACGTGGATTCGCGGAACAAGCCCTGCTACGGTGTGAGTGACGTGTGTAGCAAGTAGTCAACGATGACACTGGTCGATGACATCTCTCTCGGCAGAGAGAGACTTCTTGAAGTTCGTGTTCAAATGTTTTCGTGGTGGATATTGTAGGACGTATGGATACGATCGGCAGGTGAGAAACAACTTATTTATGGGCTTTCTTGGTCATGTAAGGCGCAAGTAAAATGCTGCTGTCGATATTTGTTTTTAAATCCCGTGAAAGAATGGAATATTGTTCTTTGTCGTTATCCGTGTGCTATTGCGTCAAAATTCGTAAATATGCGTGGTAATATTCTAGTTTTTACTGGAGGGTAAATAACAAGTTTGTGTGATTATTGAAAGTGCGCAGTTTGTGCTTATGTGTTTATTTATACTAATGTCATTTTACTGCCTTTACCGCGTTTATACTAGAATCTTAACTGTATTAAGGCAATAGTATTATTGTATACAAAATAGGTTATATTTTGTTCTTAGGCAGCTCGAGCCCATAAGGAGAAGTAAATTAGTTGACTGTAAATAGTAAATTTAGTACCCCTGCCACGCGGAAAAGTTAATATATTTTCAATAGATGATATGGGATTTAATCAGCTCGCTGTCTTGATTGATAATACGAGCGTCGCAAGCTGATTTGTCGACCCCGTATTGTCATTAGATCGAAATTACATTAATTATAATTCAGTGACTGCACGCGATAACATCGCTTCCATGATCATAAGTGACACGACACTTGTCGAGCCATGTCCGCGTTGACTACGTCTACCTGATTTTCAACTGTGATCTGTTTTGCTGTGTCCAATCACTGCATGTCTCGCCATTTCGTCGAAGTATTTCTGTATAAAATATGCATTTCAGCACCAATAATTGCATGACTCAATGTTTTCGACTTAACACAATCAAATTTTTCTGTAGACGTCTTCTATGCATACTTCGTGCCATTTCGTACCGATTATTTAGCGGTGTAATGTTTTGCTCATGTAATAAAGTGTTTCTTAGACC
Source organism: Ixodes persulcatus (assembly GCA_013358835.2). Taxonomy (NCBI): domain Eukaryota; kingdom Metazoa; phylum Arthropoda; class Arachnida; order Ixodida; family Ixodidae; genus Ixodes; species Ixodes persulcatus. The sequence goes on from JABSTQ010004227.1 coordinate 109,846, forward strand.
CGTTGCTATGTGCAGCTTTTATTTTCGCTAATAAGACCCGCATATATGACTAAAAGCGGGTTACGACGGTCGATCCACGCGCGTTGCCTTCGCTTCGACGCGCGCCCCCGATGGCCTTCCTTCGCGACGTCACGAGAAGAGCGCTACGGCCTTTTTTCTAGGAGGTGTTGCTACTCCTCCCTCCAAGCGGCGTTGCCGTCGCCGTCGCCGTCGGCGTAACTGTGAGGTCACCTCACGGGGGTCACGTGACGTCACAGGGGTCACGTGACGTTACCGGGGTCACGTGACGTCACGGTGACGCCGACGGTGACGGCGACATCGCTCAAGCCAGAAACGGGCGCCTAAGAGCTGCGCTCTAAAAAAAGAACACCTTGCGTGCTAGGAATCTCCCGAAATGACATGAATCGTTGCTTCCTTCAACCATTCAGGAATCGATGCTTCATTAGACAGTAATTTCAACTGCGCCTGATGAAGGTGGTGGTCCAGAGACCTGTGAAAACAAACAGCAGAGTTATCCTGGAGAGTTCGCAATAAAAAAAAAAAAAACGTTACCACGGCAACTTCGTTTAACATGAAAAGACCCGGCATCATACGTGGATACTCCAATTTGATCTAGTACCGCGCCCAAATGAATGCTTTCATTGTAGGTGACGTGACTGTGATTTAGTACGAGCATGTTGCTAGAACTATCGCTCTCGGAATCAAGTTTGGTGGCTCGGGAAAACAGTCTCACATTTGGCTTTTATGTACCTGCATGTGGTAAGATATACGAGAGCTCAGTTGTGCACGTTAGTGCAATAAGTCGCATTAATTCGTACACTTCCTTCTCACAGAAAGTAACAAGACAAACACCATGACCAAGGTAATGAATGGCCATTGTACTAGCCATCCTTTTTTCTTGTAGGAGTGGAGGAATGATGCCATTTTATATCTTCTAAAAGTGTGGATGACGAGGCACAACTAACACGTTTCAGCCCTGACAAGATATCTTGTTTTCCAGATTGTCGGGAAATGCTGTCCTTTGCCTAGTTCTTCTGTAGCCGCAGTTACAAGAGTAGCGTTCATATTCGGATAGCTCGGAATTATCTCATTTGTTGCTTTACTTGCAGTTAGTGTTTACGGCCAAAATGGCAGTCTCAGGTAATACACAAATGTCGCTAAAACCGAGTAACTAGATAAGCTTGCGGAAAACCATAAAGTCCTATTGTGTGTACCAAAAATGGCTATGTTAATCAGCACTTGTACTTAAAAACGGTTGGTGTCCTTTCCACGTTACAAAAGTTAACAGAACTGTTCCCTGAGAGGTGTCTCAAGACTCTTCCAGAGTGATATCAGCTGCGTTAGAAGGCACGCATGTGTTTTCTTTGGGCGACCGTCCGGGTTAGTTTCCGATACAAAAAGTTCACGTCGGCCCGGCAACAGATAACTTCCGAAACCGATAAAAGGGGACCCCCTTGACTTTAATAGTGCACTGCGAAGACTGGCAGTAGACTGACCGAAAAGGCGGTGCCTTACTTTGAACAAACCTAGTTTTTAAGAGAACGACGCGGTAATTGAACCAGTGAAGGTGTGATTTGGATCCCGCCTCTGTGTTCAATAAGTGACCAGTTTGTCATTTATCCATGCAGACGGGTAACGTCTGTGTTAATGTCTCGAAAAAATTTTCAACAACGATGTTTACTGGTAAAGGTAGTTTTAGGGAAAACCCCCATAAAACTGGCTAATATCTTAAAATTTTATTCTGTGTAACAAACAAAACAAGAAAAAACATTTAAAATAATTTCCGCTTTTAAGACAAAAGTATACGACTTACAAGTACTCGTGTTGGCAGAGTTAGTATACTTCAGTAACGCTCCCTATATAAAATGCAGATAATAGTGCGAAGAAATAAGATATTTTTCGATCATCGTTGAGGAATAACTAGCAAGGACGCGTGAATACCGTCGGCAGGAGCACAAAGGCCTAATTTATTCATTTTTCCTGCTCACTTCGCTATTTTCAGAAATAGAGAGTGGGTTCCAGGCAAGCCTGAACACAGGTACAGGTAATACCTATCAAATCTGAATTGCACGCTTGGTCCATATGCCGTCCCATTGGCAAGTGTTCACTGAAAACACCCCATTGTGGTTAAACACACCCAAATGAAAGATACGGCAGTATGCTTTAGTAAACACTGACGGAAGTGTAATGCGAAGCATTAAGAATTTGATGGCTTTATTGTATTTTGAATGATAGGATATTTACGGTTATATATCTTGTTTGATGGCAAACTGTACGGAGAATGTTTAATTTTACGGCATTCGTTTGAGTCCATATTACAAATTACCTACAAATTTACTTTCTGTATGTAATTTGTTTTACTTTCAAAGTGTTCGTTGATTCTGTATAAGCGTGTACGCCATAAGTGGACGACGCAGTAAGCTGTAGAGCGGGATTTGTAATTTTATTTTATGGAAGTGGAAGTTCCCGACGGCGAAATTAAATGTGTTTGGGTGTCCCTATGAAGTCTTTCATTCCTACGCACTGACTAGAAGAAGGTTTCTACCGTCGAAAAATTGCTTTGCTTTCAAGTGTAACACTGATTTTACGCTGCTGTGCGGGAATTTGTGGTGGTTCGCGTGCTGAACGACGAAAACAACCTCCTTTCGTCCGCCATTTGCCTGAGCAGCGCGCCCTCTATAGTCCGCTAGAGTCGCGATATTCGCGACTCCAGCGAATCTCGCGGTACCGCCAAGCCTCCTTTCCATCGCGAAATCCTCAACATTTCCTCCTCTCCACGATTCTCCCGCGCTTCCGTTTCGACGCTAGCGCCGCCTAGGGCACCCCAGAGTCGGGCACCCTCTCTGTGGGACGGCTCGGCTGGTTGCCGCTTGAAATGCTGCGAGGTTGCGTGCTTCTTGTTTGTTTTTAGCTTGCACGGTTCTGTTTTCTCCAGGATTTGAGTTTGCGATCTCGACGCGTCATTTACCTCTGGGTATGTCTTGTTATTGCCCCATGTTTAGCTCGAGCATGTTTTCGGGTGCGCGTTAGATTACGTTGCTAGTTTTGCGTATGCTCGGATCGTTTAGTTGTTCAGGGTCGTATGCTATGTTTCGCTGTATGAACATTTATTCAACAAATTTTAACTTCTTAACAGAAGCCCACAACATCATTCCTTCGTGGTCTGACATTTGAGCGATAGGGCGAAGACGATAAGAGTCGGCAATGGCGGCTGTAATCTTCCGCGTGTGTAAGGCGTCTCTGGCTCCCTACGGGAGCCAGAGTTGCGCGTTCATACCCGAAGCGCCGGCTTTCCTGCACGGCATGTTGATCCCGCTCCTCACGTGACTGAATTCGGCGAATAGCGGCGCCCCGCGTTCGAGGCGCGCGGCGCGCTCAAAACCAGGGCAACGTAGCGTAGACCGCATGGAGCGTTTTTCTGCACGCGAAAACGCGACGCGCTATGAACGCTCGCGCGGAAGCTGACGCGGGGGCACCCGCATGCAGCCAAAGCCAAGCGCCGCCGGCCGCGCGTTATCAACGTTGCCAGATAACCGATTTCTCAACGCGCGATGTAATTGCTCACGCAAAAACTACAAAATAAGAGTTAAAGTATTAAATAAGTTAATCAAACGGGTTTTCGTGTCAAAAAGAACACTTTTTCAATTTTTATACGACCAATAAAAAGGTTTTTGAACACTTTGAATTGCGCTGAATACGAAACCGCGTACTGAGCCAGCCGCGTCGCGAGTGGTGTGTTGTTCGCGTTGTTCGTGTTGCGTGCTTTTCTGCGCTGAGTGCAAGTAAAGTTTACTTTAGTGCAAGCTCTATTTGCCAGAATTTGAGATTTGCTCTAGTCCAGTATGGAGCGAAGGCGAAAGCTCCTCCTGCTAAGAAGTATGCTTGTGCTAAAGCAGGCACAACTGGGAAATCGATCATCTCCCTGGGTGCGTCCTGTGTGGCTGAACAGAAAGGTTGAAAGCGAATACTACACAGCGGTAAGCACCTTTTTTTTACATCTGCCATATAATTAACTTCAAAAATCTATGAAACTAACGTTTCCGTTTGCTCTAGATGCAGGTCATGAGAGATCAAGATCCCCAGCTTTTTTTTAGGTTTTACCGCATGTCGCCGCAGCTTTTCGACAAGCTACACAGGCTTGTTGCCGAGAGGCTGACGAAACAGCACGTCGTGCGGGAGCCGATCACCTCCGGCGAGCGCCTGGCGATGACGTTGAGGTAATGAGCCTGTCAGAACGACTGCCGTGATTGCACCTGGTTTCTATTTCTTCAGCTGTCGACCCGTTGCTTTCAGCACCCTTTAACTCACCACATATTTTGCATTGATTAGACAAGCTCCCCACGAGAGGCGTGCCATATTGATTTACACTTTAATTTTTTTTTATTTCCGACTTAGGGGTCAGTAGGCGTGTCAACCTTTTCTACGCCCTTGGGAAAATGCACTTTTGTTTTGCTGAAAAAAGTAAATAAATTGTAATTAAGTATGGTGCACCTCTCGCACCTTCAGCATAGCATTCCAGTAGACAGTAGGTTACTTCATTTGACTGATTAGTTAGTTCAACCAGTTCTTGATTCAAGCCATGTGTCAATCCACATCCAAATTCAAATACCTAATTGTTAGGAGAAGCATTGAAATGATTATACATGCAATAAAAACTGTATCAGGACAGTGGAACTTCAATAACTCAAACTAACATGCAGGCCACATCCGTGTCTTATCATTTGAAGACTATAACTTGAACTCCGCATTATTCAAAGAAACTTTTGGTCCCCTTCGAGTTTGAAGTAACGAGATTCCACTGTACTGTTTTGTAGGTAACAAACAGAATGATTAATTTTTCTATAAGATGGTCATCTTTTGTGCAGGTACTTAAGCTCCGGCAATCCCATCATGGATATCGCCATGGAGTTCCGGGTGGGCCTCGAGACGGCCCGTGAAGCAATTCACTTGACGTGTCAGGTGTTGTGGGAGGAGCTGGCCCCCCGTTACATGAAGGTACGTATCATAACGAAAGTTTAGCTTATACGTCTGAAACGTTTAGGGAAACAAATCCGACTGTTGCCAAGTTTTCTAAAGTTACGAACACTTTATTTGTGTGCATAATCTGGTGCCAAAACTAGTTTCACGGTACATAAAGAGTACATGGCCTGTAATAGTACTTGTGGAATATAATGATGGTTATTGTTAGGTGATTTGTTATTCTTTGCAGCCTCCCAGTGAACAGGACTGGAAGACGATCGCAGACGCCTATTGGATGCGGTGGCAGTTTCCGAACTGCCTTGGGGCTGTCGATGGCAAACATGTGCAGGTTGAGGCACCAGCAAACTCGGGCAGCCTCTACCACAATTATAAGGTATAGAAAGAAGGGCTAAAAATCAAATTACAATGCACGCAGATTTTGTGCCCTAAAATTTGCACATGTTTACATGGAGGCTTGTTCTAAATGCATTTGTACCATGCTCATCTTTTCTTTTCAGGACACTTTCTCTATCGTGCTGATGGCAGTGGCTGACAGCAGCTATGTGTTCCGGCTGATTGATGTCGGCGCTCCTGGTCGGATGAGTGACGGCGGGGTCCTGAAGAGGTCCCCAATTGGCCAGCGTCTCCAGGCTGGCTTGCTCGGACTGCCGTCCCGTGCCCAGCTCCCCGGCTCCGAGATGATACTGCCCTACACATTTCTGGGCGATGAAGCCTTCCAGCTGAGGCCCGACTTTATGAGGCCATATCCTGGGTCCAGGGACGAACCAGCCGAGCGCTGTTTCAATTACCGACTGAGCCGTGCACGGTGGGTAAACATAAAGCATTTCACTTGGCATATTTACAGATGAGTTAAATTACATGCTCGTGTTACTTTAAACTCTCTTTTCTGACAATTTACCTTACTGTATATCTCTGCTTATAGCCAGCCGGCAACAGCCAGGCGGCGCCTGTAGAGTGAGAGCCCGCGGTTATACCCTGTCTCGTTGTAACTTGGCAAAGGGTGAACGATAAGCCCCACATTGCGTGCCGAAGGCTTCGATATTCGCTACCTATACGAGCGCAACGCACATATATTGGAGCATGACGCAGCGAAAAACCTGATACTTCTTCGGAGCAGAGGCGCGCTCCGGCGATACGCAGTTACGTTCCCATTGGCCCGCCAGGGCCGTAGCTTCCGCTGTACTGGCATGTCACGCGATCGCGGCTTCCTGGGATACCCAGTATTTCTTGCTTCAGACACTATGCTAAGCGGCGCCACCAGAGTAAAAGCTCACGTTTGAACAATGCAGCCGCCACTCCCAGGGGTACCCAATATTTTTTGTTTCAGTCGCTAGATGGCGCCAAACCAAACAGCATTGCAGGTTGCCTATGGGTCCTGGTGTTCTCGAGGTCAGGGAGAACACCAATGTTCACGACGTGGCGAAGGAACTTTAGTTCACCATAGGCGAACCGACACTTTGTTGGCTTGAGTGACATGCCGGCAGTCTTGATGGCTTGAAGCACGGCTCGAAGTCGTCTCGTCTCAGGTGCTTGTCGAAATCCCATGAAAATCCCACAACATCGTCGAGGTAATCAAGGCAGCTCTGCCATTTCAGACCTGCGAGCACGGTGTCCATGACACGCCAAAAGGTGGCTAGTGCTATACAAAGTCCAAACAGCATCACTTTTAACTCGTACAGTCCATCGGGAGTGACAAAGGCAGTTTTCTCGCGTTCTTCGACTTCAATAACTCAGATTTTGGTTATTGTCGTGTTGGTCTCCACTGGCGGCAGAACAGGCTTTCGCAGCGTCAACTGGTTTGTCCCGAGGTCGATGACGGTGCCATACTCAGATAGAAAGTCCATTCCGAGGATAACGTCCCTTGCACAGTCTTGCTGAACGACGAACTTCACAGGGCATGCCTCACCGTGGATCTCGACGCGAGCAGTGCATCTCCCGACTGGTTTAATGAGGTGCCCTCCGTCGGTTCATATTTGAGGTTAATATCATGGCGTCGTCACTTTTCGAAGGCGGCGAGAGAGCCTCCCACTCAAGACTGAGTAGTATCCTCCGGTGTCCACGAATGCCGATGCGCCGTGGCCATCGATAACAATGTTTAGGTTGTGAAGCACCGTTGCAGGGACTCCCCAAGGCGGGGTCGCACGTCGCTTGGCGCAAAACCTTGCAGGCCGATTTGTCGATACGGGCACCTCTAGCAGACGTGATTGGCCTCACCGCAGTTATAACAAAGTGGTCGTCAATCGGACGTACGTCACACATCCGTCTTCCTATGCGCCGGTTGTTCAGTGCGGACGAGCTGGGGCTGCCCTTCCCGACATTGGAAAGTCTGCGGCTCTGGCTCACGTTGCGGCGGCGTGGAATACAGCTGGGCAGCTGGCGCCGGTTTTCGAGCTACTGCGGCATAGGTCAGGGTGGGCTCCTTGGGTGCTGCTATGCCGGCACGAGCCTCCGGTTGAATTGCCCGCTGAACTTCCTCGCAGACAACTTTGGCTATCGACAGCAAAGCCGGCTGGTTGGCTGCGGGAAGCAGCTTCCTGAGCTCTTCCAGGACGACGTCGTGAATGATCTCGCGAATGCTTGGGATGCTGGAGCCAAGGTCTCAGCTAGACGGTCCAAGTGCAGCGAGACCAGGTAGTCGCTAGTAGTCACTGGCTTGCAGGGCATGCTTAATGTTTGTTGCCATAGTGACAAAATCTTCGACTGTTGTCGGTGGGCTGCGGACGAGGCCGCCGAAGATGTCTCTCATGCCCCGCATGAGGATTTGTAGCTCTTCTGTAGCCTGAGAGTCGGTGCGGGCGCTCAGGTGCAGAACGTCCTCCACAAAGCCGTGAAATCTCTCGTTGGGACTCTGGGTTCTGGTTCGGAGCAGGTCTTCGGCTCTCTCTCGGCGGTGTTGATTGACAAATGTGCTCTTCAGCTCGCTCTTGAAAACGCCAAACAATGTCAAAGAGGACTCGTGATTTTCGTACCAGTGCTTGGCAGTCCCCTGAAGCTGAGAAATAGACGTATTGCAGGCTTTGGTCATCGGTCCAGCCATTGCGGCGGGCAACTCGTTCGTACTAATTGATCCAGTCTTCGACATCTTCGTACGGTTCGCCTTGGAACGGAGCAGCCGTTCGTGGTGCGATGAGCAGGTAGACGATGGAAGGGGTGGCTGGGTTCTGCTGGGACATCGTCATCATCTTGGTCTTCGACTTCTCTGGTAAAAGTCCAAACTCAGGGGGCTGTCCTTTAGCGCGGCGGCTGGCTCGGGTTTCAGGTTCATCGACGGGGATCAGCTTTCCGGGACTTGAAAAAGATTGAGCTCAACAAATCTTCTGAGGGGTATGTTTAACTGGCACAGAATGCAGGGTGATTTCAGATAAGATCGACCAAAGGGTGGCTGGTCGACATTTTTAAATCAACTGATGTTTTTATATGCCATTGTCTTGTGTCTGGTATAAACGAATCCACACTTAGTTTTGACCAGAAAAAACATTTGGAGACAGGATAAAATCGTAAGGCATGGAGAGGTGGACAGTTGCAATAACGCGCACTGATGGAGGGGGCACGTTTGAAAGGGAATAACTAAAACAATAAAATTAGGAGAATTTTAATACTTTTTAGCAATAAACTATGAGTGCAGTTTGCTTGTAATATATAATAATAATATTTATTTACATTATATTTATTTTTATAAAAATTGCCAAACATGCCTGCTCGAACGACAAATGACAAAATTTGGAGGTCTGTATCTCATGAAATCATTTAATCATTATTATATAATTTGCAGATACTATTCTACTAATATATGGCTATTATTTGAAAAATAAATAAGGTATCTGAGTGATACAATAGTTAGGATATATTTAGGCAAAAATGGGAAAAAAATTAAACAAAGACAAATTTCGATGCGAATAAAAAAAAACACCACCTTCGATTTTTTTTTAAATTTGGGTACCCTGTTATACTCTATTTCGGCATTCATTTCTATTAAAAACATGTTGCATTATTTTATTGAGAAAGAAGAAACAACTCCCCAAAGTAGGGTCTTTTTTCAAAGCCTACACTTAGCAGTGTCCTATACAAAAAGTGACTCTGAGTTCCAGTTTCATAAAACCAACACACATCTTTTATATATTTTCATTCAGATGAGGCCATTGATAACTAGAGCAATCGGTCACACAGTAAAAGGGAGGAGAAACTATATACAGCATTTTACATAAGTGTACAAAGTGGTATCATATTAGAGACTAATGATTCGAGAAAAGATGATGCAGTGTGAAGTTTTACCTTCCGGAATATTTTACATTTAGAATAAAAAAAACTTTACTTCCACACACAAAAATAAAGATATAATACTAAAATTGTTTAGGTTGGCTATGTATTTCCGATTACAAACCATTTCAGGTGAGGGATGCCATTGTGCCTGACTGGAGCAGCTTCGATGCTCTCGGTGTATGAATGAATCGTGGCAAGCCGATATATTTTATCCTGCTCGAGGATAAAATTTTGTGATTTTCTTATTGTGATCAGATAAAACTATTAGCAACCACCAACTAAAACAGTAACTTAAATACCCCGTGAAGAAAAGTGTGATAAATAAGATGTCCCTGCATTCAAAATAAGCAGTCCTTAGGAATTCAAATTCGGCACTTTACGCCACGGTTTTCCTCGCTGTACCCATTTAATAAAGTTGCTTCCAAGCAGATCCCACTGTCCGTGCTACATATACGTTACATGTCCCTTCTGTTGATGACTTGCTGAGCCGCCACACGTGCCAAGACTGAATGCCAGGGAAGGCGCGCACCGTCAGCCACTCTTCTTTTTTTTGTTCACGATACCGAACAACTTCATTTTCGTTCAGATACACGAGATGCACGCGTTTCAGTTTCTTTGATAGAACGCTCACCATTGTCCTGGCCGTCTGAATTGCGCTTATTGAACGTTCTCTCAGGTTGTTCAGCGTTATTGCAACTGTCCACCTCTCCATGCCTTACGATTTTTCCTGTCTCCAAATTTTGTTTCTGGTCAAAACTAAGTGTGGATTCGTTTATACCAGACACTAGACAATGGCATATAAAAACATCAGTTGATTTAAAAATGTCGACCAGCCACCCTTTGGTCGATCTTATCTGAAATCACCCTGCAGTACCCTGCACCTCCACCAAAATGTCACGAATGACAATTGATGAGGCGACAAATAACTCAAGGAAACTAAATGTTTAATCGGGTGAACTTGTGGCCAAAACAAAATAGAAGAAGGCTAGCGTTGCAGGCGTCGATGTCGGCGGGACAGCAGGATCGAGCGCTGGGCTGAGACTAAGGCGCGAAAGATATGTACCGAAACCAATCGATCCGACGTCCGATTGGGCAATACGACGGTCAGACGTGGCTTGTTTGGTCGTGTCGGAACGGCGTTGCGGCATGCGACCGACTGTCCAGAGGTGGTTCAGGAGCAAAGATCCGGTTGCGAGTCCCTCTTCCTTTTCTGGGCATTTCCGGAAAGAGGAGGAGAGCCCGCGTACAGCTTTATTCAGCGCTTAAAATGAGAGAGGGAATGCGTGCCTGTACTTTTCATTGCGTTGCCAAGAAAAGTTGTCGCGGAGTGTAGTATTCTCTATTGAGCAGGAGGGCGATCGTAGGAAGTCGGGCAACACGCACTGGTCACGGAACTGGGCAGAACCGTCAGAACGATGCGTCGCAAGCTCGGTCGGATGCATGTGCCTCAGATAATCGTTTCTGGCGAGTTGAAGCAGCGATCGGACGTCGGATCGGAAGGTTTCGTCATACACATGTTTTACGCTAAACTTCGGCTCGCCATGCGGAGCCCCTTTTGTACATGGATGGGCTTCTGGAACAATCAGCGTAGAAGATTCAGCGCGTAGAACATTCTGACTTCAAACAAGCGACAGAGTTCTAGAATTTACCAGAACGCGGCAATTAGAAAAAAATAACAAAAAGGTGCCTCCGTTACTAGGTATCGAACCTCGGCTCTTTGCGTGGGAGCCACACACTATAACTGTTCGGCCACGGGCGCGCTTCCTACTTGGCCAGCTGCGCGCGCAGCAATATCAAGTTCCATGAATAGGGAATGCCTTTGCTGCTTGAAGAAACGAGAAATGTACGGTGTCCGTGTGTCTTACCCAATAATGAGTTTCCCTGTAATGTATTGACTGAATTGCCGATGGCATAGCGACTTGTCTCACTGATCTCGTGCTGCTTTATGATGGCATAGAATAATGTGTGCCAACCACTTTTGTAGTGTACTTTAAACTGCTTTGAAGACAGATTGCACGCAGGCAACTAATACCTCAAATTTTCTTGCCTTTTTTTTGTAGTAAAGGTGATGCTGTTTTCTTTTTCCTGCAGGAGGTGCGTCGAGAACTCATTTGGCATTCTGGCTGCCAGGTTCAGGATATTCAGGGGGCCGATGAAACTGAAACCTGAGAACGCAGAAAAAGTTGTGAAGGCTTGCTGTGTTCTGCACAACTTTTTGAGCCTCGAAGTTGAAGGGCGGTCGGCGTACTGCCCTGTGGGCTTCGCAGACCATGAGGATGCCTTCGGCAAGGTTGTCGAGGGCCAATGGAGGAAAGAAACTGCCGCAGATACGGCCACCTTCGACTTAGAGCCCACCCACGCAAGGAGGAGTCAAGAGACGGCACAGACAGTGCGTGACCACTACACACAATTCTTCATGAAAGAAGGAAAAGTCCCCTGGCAGTGGAAGATTCTAGATATAAAAGAGCCAGACAACTAAACATCTTTGGACAAGTCGAGCACTTTTGCGCTTAGTTTACAGGCCTTTAGTCTATGTGGTAGTTTTTATTGTAATTAGTGTGTAAAAAAGAACCAAGAAAGTTTTTGAATAAAAAAACATGTGCATGAATACTGTTCTTCCTCTTGCACGCTCAAATTAAGTGTTCAAAAATGACGAAACAGGAGACAAAGTAAAGCCCACAGAAGACAGTATTCCCTCATTTATTCACAAGGTGGATACTTTGCCGCAGTTTGCAGCAGCTCGATCTCCATGGCAGACCGTTGTTGTTTTGGGCACTGGCGGAGCTTCTCGGCTATCAGTAAGCCGAAGTGTTCGGCTGAGTCTGTTTCCTTAGATGCCAGTTGGCCAAGCAGGTTGATTTCTTTATCAAATGGCTTCTCGGCACGTCGTTTCTTCCGAGGTGCGCCTGGTGCACCATTCATACCGGTTGTAGTAACTGGATATGGACGGCTTGATGATGCACTTGGGCATGGTGGCTCTGTCACATTCATAGGCTCTTGGGACTCAGGCAGGGTGCTCGCATCGGCGCTTGTGTCATCGCACATACGTTCGAGCAAAACCTGTGCAGGGGAGAGCTCGCAGGCTCCTGTCGTGTGCGACCGGTCCTCCATCGCTGGCAAGTTTCCGCTGGTCCTATTTGAAACATGCAAGAATCAGTTATAAGACATTTACCTAATGCTTCTGAAAGAAGACATATTGTCCTTGTTTTTCAGAGTGAAATCAAGGATTTGAACTTCTCAAGTAATTGTATTTTCAAGTGTCACAAGTGCCATTTTAAAACAGCAGTTGCACTGTCAGTAAAACGTAACTGATTCTAGCCGTCTGGGATACATTAAAGCAAACTGCATTACACGATACCCATATACAAGGCCTCAATGAGAGCGAATTGTGCATGGCACGGTGAGACTTAATGGTGTAACTCTAGACCAGGAGCTGGCTTGTTTTCTAAGTTTCCATCTGTCCACTACATTCATTAGATCTATGCCAATAGCGTTTAGTTCACCACTGATATTTCATTCGGTTAACGGAGGTCTGTCGAGCCATGTGCAGTTATCTCAACAATTCGTTCTAGCACAAGTCAGTGCAAATGAATAGTTATGAAAACTATAGAGAACTTGTGCAAAGAATGATTTTACATACTGTGTATATTCCAAGGTGTCGTTGAGAAACCTCATCCGCTTAAAATATGCCCAGCAGACCACGACAACTTCGTCCGCACCTGCTCCACTTCTTGGGGCATTGACATCTCTCTTCTTTTTAACGTAAGTGTCACGTAGTGACTTCCACCGCTTCGTTACTTTTGGTCCTGTAAAACATGTAAAAACATATACATTGTGGGAATAGGTGAACATCAAGAGCGCCTTAGACTTTTGATAAACAAGATGGCGAGGAGGTGGTAACGAGTGAATGACAGGATCGGTGCTCCAGATTCAGTGACATTCTTGCACAGGAGACTGATATTTCTCTATCGGTCAAAGCAATGTGACCCGATAGAAACAAATGAAAAAATAGGTTATGCATGCTGTGAACCTGTACTATTTCAAAAAGGTGCAACTAGGTAGTACAAAGATTTGTTAAAATATTAAAAGAGCATATCCAGTCATAACCACACCAGCTCAGAGCACGTGGAGCGAAAGCTTGCGCTGCAGAACCCAGGGATCCTGGGTTCACTCCCCACCCCTGACCGTTTCGATCTGGATAAGCATCATACCGGCGTACGGTCGTGTGTCACTACTGCGAGGTGCACGTTAAAGAACCCAGGCTAGCGGTGGTACTGCACTGGCTAAATTGCTCATCTACAGCTGGCTGGAATGTATCAACATCCGCACACCCCAATAGTTTTTTTCATTTTCTGTTAAATCAAAAGGCACAAAACGCTTTTCTTCCTCGGTGTCATGGAAAAGACTGTCTAGATCCGTAGAAAAATTTTCGTGTTCAATGGCAATGTATAATCTGCGCACCGTTGTGACAAAGCACAAACTATTCCCCCTTAGTAAAACAGCATACAATAGAATTATACAATGACAAAGCATAATGTCGCTGACAGCTAAATTCCCTACGCAAGCAGCATGCGCATGGTGCTTGTGGCACAAAAGCGGAAATGGCACAGAAAACACATACCTTCCACTCCCAGGATAGCACCTATGGTATTCCAGACGTGTTTCTTGTTGTCATTATTTTTATACTCCTTATCTGATAGGTCCCAAAGAATGGGGCGCTTCTCAACCTCGTCAATGAGCATTTCATTGAACGCACGTTTGTCAACCATCGCACGTGCAATCGGCAAACAAAAAGAAGCGCAGGCAAACCGCCAAAACCAGAAGCTGTTTTCTGTGCTGAATCATGTGATGGTTCGAGCGACTCTCATTGGGCGAGAGCCGATTCGACGCCTCGCCGCGCGCGTCTTGTTCTGGGTCGGCTAGAAACCAACGCTCCCGCGAAAACGCGCGGCCGCGCGCCGGAAATGACGTCAATTTGACGCCGACGCGCCCGAATCGCGAGCAAAAACGCTCCATGCGGTCTACGCTGTACACCGGGGCGCGTGCAACGTCTACTTTCCTGCACGGCACTTGATTCGGCTCCTCACGTGATCGGATCTCGGCGAATAGCGGCGCGGCGGCACGTGGAAAACAGACGCGCAACTCTGGCTCCCGTAGGGAGCCTATACAGGAACTCTAGTGTGGCCAGAGCCGTTCATACTGAGAGAATTCGGCCAATGGGCGGAGCTTGTTCTCCGCCACAACCAGCGGATTTCGCGATAACACAAAATGGCGTTACTTTTTCGTCTTGTTTATTCCTCAGAAATCGCATAGAGTTCCTACGAGTCAGAGTCACAAATTCGCGGACTGAAGTAGCCATTCCCCGGTGTTCATACTACGCTGCTGTGGTTGCCAGCCTGTCGAAATCTCCTTAAGAACGCCAAACTCTCTCGATAAACGGCTTTGCGTGTGGCCAGAAAACTAGCTGACTATACTTCGTCTCACCTTAGCATGGACTAACCGTCAATGCTGTGCCAGCGCGAGCGGCTATCCTTGACTGCCGTGACTGGAGCACTCGCTGCACGAGCGCTCGTGCAGGCGCCGAGTTTTCATTCGAAGCAACTAGCTCGCGCTTTTACCACGCGCGGCTAACAATAGTCCATACTAAGGTGAGATATAGCTCGTGGTAGTGATGTTCCTCCTCCGCTCTAAATTCCCTCCTTTCTGCTGCTCGCCCGTGCATGTTCAGCGCTCAGCGCGTGCTCTCGCTGCTACATGTGCCAGCAAACGTGCCAGTGGTGGTATACTCTGTTTCACCTTATGATGTACCGCAGGAAAGGCTACAAGCGCGAGCTCCTTGCTCTGGGGCACATCTCGGCGGCACAAGCTCTCGTGACTTAAGAGCAGCTGCCAACGCTAGAGCTTGCGCTTCTAGCCTTCGCTGCGGTACAACATAAGGTGAAACGAAGTATAGCAGTGCCCAGTTAGCGCAGAAGCGGAGCGCAGCAGCTCATCCACCCGAGCGAGAGTGCCAAGCTGGGCAAATTTTGTTCCTTTATCCTGGCTCTGTTTCGCGCTGCAGTTTTGGCAAAGCGATTTCGTTAGAGCCAGTAACTTTTTGTTTTAACTATTCAAGGATTAAAAGCATATTCAATAAATCAGTGAAGAATGTTATCAAACGATAAGGAACATATATAAGACATGCCTTGTCGGCATTTCGTGAATGAAAGAGCTGTTGCACGAGATAGACGTTTAAATTCATTTTCGCTGTGAGTCAGAGTGCGGCCGAATAACAAGTCAATGAGGTCAATCAAGCAGAGCCAGAAAGCGCTACGCCACGGAGTTTGACGTCTGTTAGTACGTTTGTTGTGACCGGTTAGATCAATCGAGCGCTAACCATGCACCATGACGATGCGCGTTTTTGTGAAAAAAAATAAAAAAATTGGGTTGTGTGTATGTTTATACAGCTTAGAACCTGGTCTGCCTCGACGGGCGACGAGTCTCCCAGCTGTAGATGAGCAATTTAGCCAGTGCGGTACAACCGCTAGCCTGGGGTCTTTAACGTGCATCACGAAGTAGTGATACACGACCGCACGCCTGTACGATGCTCATTCATATCAAAACGGGCAGGGGTGGGGATTGAACCAAGACGAGGCCTGAGCATGGGCGTCCGCAGAACTTTATCCAGGGGGGTGCACACTTATACCCCCCCCCCCCCCCCCCCCCCCCTTTTGGGGAATGTTGGCGATGTTGGCTATTTTCAGCACGTTTCACTGTTACTCTCTACCTGCTTTCACGGCTGCGCCCTGGATTTTGGGCTACAAACCACTGATCTTTATGACAATTGCTAAATAGCGCTTTCCGCTCCCGCGAGTGAAGCCACCGGACGGCCATTTTGCATGTCGAAAAATCGCGTTTTTGGAGCGTTGTGGAGGCTGGCGGCAGCGTCAGCGTGGTGAAGACACATTTTCTGCTCCTTCGTCATCATTCGCCGAAGAAGTTCTTTAAAACCCTCTGAAAGCCGTGAGACTTGCCGTTGAGAACACATGGAAATTTTAACGGAAGCGCAGTGTAGCATAAAAAAAGGAACAACGCGTCGAAAGCAAGTTTCGCCGGTCTCGTGGCGTAATCGAAACTTCCTTGGCACTTCAATATTATTATTTTTTTGCCGTTTAAATTTGCCCTTTTCTCAATAGCCAGTTTTAATTTCCAGATACGAAATAGCATGTTGGGAACAGTGAATCCATGGTATTCCAAAAATGTAGTTGGTTTGGGTTGCTAAAAACCGCCGGAGGACCTATTAACTGGTGCGGGTACAGCTCCCCCCCCCTCTTCCACCCCTCTCGAAATTCCAGGGGGGGGGGGGGGACAACTGCCCCGCCCCCCCCCCCTCCCCCCCTTTGCAGCCCTATGCGGACGCCCATGGGCCTGCGCATGACGTTTCGTTAGTAGATCACCGATCCGACCCAAGCGGCAAACGCACCGAAGCTTGGCGAGAGTATGGGCCGCGTCCCAACCACGGTGTAAGATAATACCGATAATACTCTTCAGGTGAGGACAGCGCGCTCCTCGCGCAGTGCAGATAAAGTTCGCTTTTCACTTTCTCTCTTTCTCTCTCTCACTATGGTTTCAAGCGGCGCCGGCAGATGACTCGTCGACCCGTGGGCACGGCAAAGACGGCTCGTGCCGCCTCATGCTCCACACGCGCAGAGCTCCAGCGAGGTTGCCGCTCGCGCAGAGACACCACGCTGTACCGGGGTGTCATGGCAACGAGATAATTTTTTTCGCTCTCACACAGTTTCGCCATTTGTCCGCCGGCGACACTGTCAGCCGCGGGCACGGTGGCCGCGGAATAATGCAGCCTTTCGGGCGCCGCGCGTTCAGCCCGGCCGTGTCCTTACCTGAAGAGTGTATCTTACACCGCGATCCCAACTACGTCGCATTCACTGGCGGCCAGAGCTGTGTGCGTGACTGCTGAGCGCGAGCTGATAGCGAGCTTTCAGTTAATTTGCAACGTGCATGCGAACACTCCCTCGGCCAGGAGAGCGAGCTAGCACGCGCTCCTGCCTTTGAGATGGGCATTTCTAGCGCGCGCGCTCGTTCTGCGCAAGAATGCTTCAAAGCAGCGACCCGGAGTATAGACCTTTCCAATGTCTACAAAATCACAGTCCAGCGTGCGATCTTCACAGCCCAGCACGTGCGTGTTCGTCGATTCGGAAAGCGAGCAACGCACGCGCCATACGGACGAACGCTCACAATGGCACCGGCCACAAGCTCGTTTTTGGAAAGGTCTATAAACAGCGCCCTTAAAAATGGCGTCCAGTGCCAGCGTCCAGCGTCCAGCGAAGGGCTTTGCAGCCCTAAGCACAGCAGTAAGGCATTTTCACTCATGCATTTGACGCTCCACGTGAGTGTCTAACTTCATCGTGTACTATAGCAACAGACACTCGGCGTGAGCATCTGTTTCATTATCTGCTACACAAACCACTGAAGCAGGCCATGGAGCAGACGATATATCAGACGATGGTGCTCATACGGGCTAGCTAGGGGACGCTGAGGGGATCTACTAGTGATGACGTTTAGAGGAGGAAACGCGCAGGCCTTCTGTTCTAGGTGGTATTGATTAAACCCAGGATCCTGGGTTCCGCAGCGCGAGCTTTCGCTCCACGCGCTCCGCGCTGGTGTGCGCTAGGGTGCCTCAATGTCCTTCTGTTTAGGGTGATGCCATCGTTTGTAGTACCCGATGCCGACAGCACGCGCTCACAGGGAAAATACAAATAAATCGCAGGAAATAAAATGTCGCCGTAGCACTGTCAGCGCCACGAGCGCGTGCAGGAACACGCGCTTCAGAACAAAAAATAAAAATCAGCGTTCGAAACAAAATGGCCAGATGTCATCACCCCAAGCCAGAGCCGTATATTAGGAGAGTTTGGACAATAGGCGGAGCAAAGGCCGCCGCCAGCGCCGAATATTCCCCCCACGCTTAGAGCGTAAACTAAATTTGTGACACAGCGTCCACCAATCAGGAGACCTCTACTCCATCTCAGAAATGTCGACAGTGAAGACAAAGGCACAGGCGCGTGAGCCTAGCTCAGCGAAACGCTATTGTTTGTAGGAGACCTCGTGCATAGGAGGCACTTTCCAAAGCCACGCGCTCGTGCCCATGCCTTTGTCTTCACTGCTAGAACAGCGTCCTGAGACTGGCTGAAAGAAAGCAGTGCAAAGGGTGGGGTGCGCGAGCGTCTTGAGACGCGGAGTTCCGCTCGGCACGGCTCAAATTATACTTCGTTTCACTTTATCTGCGAGCGAAGCCAAAGCTAGAAGCGCGAGACCAGCGCTTTTTGCATTTCTCCCCAGCTCGCGCGCTCGAGCAAAGCCTGAACGCACGGAGCTTCCGTGCTCGCGCTCCCAGTTTTGCCTTCGCTCGCACATAAGGTGAAACGAAGTATAGATATTTCCAAAAAAGAGCGTGTGGCCGGTGCCATCTTGACTGTTCGTGCGTATGGCGCGTGCTTTCCTCGCACGCGGGTCTGTGATTTTGTAAACATTAAAAAAGTCTATAGTCGTGTCACATATTTAGATCACACGACCACCGCTAGGGGCTGTTTTGCGGCCTGTGGTTGGCCCCGAGATG
This sequence comes from Ixodes persulcatus, assembly GCA_013358835.2. NCBI lineage: Eukaryota > Metazoa > Arthropoda > Arachnida > Ixodida > Ixodidae > Ixodes > Ixodes persulcatus. Next base: position 128,699 of record JABSTQ010004227.1, read on the forward strand.
CTCGCCTACTCAAACTAATGTATGGCCAAACTCTCTCAATAAATGGCTCTGAAGCAAAGCGCACATGAAGGCACCCTAGTGTGCGCTAGAGTCACTAAATAAAGCTACGCTTTCAGAGTACCGAAGCTCTTAAACTACGCGTCTGAAGCGCGTCAGGCGCCGACATCTTGGGTCCACGCGCCGATGGAGGAGTGACTCTAGCTGAGCCAAGCCGAGCTGTAGCCGTTGCCTTCGCCAGCTGCCACAACCGCAGCTGTGGCAGCGAATCAAGGTCGTGTTGTTCGTATCTCGACGTAACACTGAAAACGCACGTGCTGAGCGACGGACTTCAGCGTGCGCGCGCAGTAAATAGTAACCAGCAGCAGGCAGAGGATCGCTGGACCCAAGATGGTGGCGTTGAAGAAACGCGATGATGATGATAGCGACTCACATGACTGCCACTGCCCATAGATGCCGCAGCGAATCAGAATATAATTGAATAGAGCGACAGTATTGTCGGCAAACACCCAAAGAAAAGGAATGCGGTACTCTGAAAGCGTAGCTTATTTAGTAACTCTAGTGTGCGCTAGCGCACTCGGCCACCGATCCCCCCTGCGCTTTTAGTATGTGTGCTTGTGCTTGCGTACATTGTAGTCTTTGACTACATTTTGATTTATGATAAAACAAGCGATAGCAGGCTCTTTTTTGAAGACAGGTCTTCAGAGAGGTGCTCTATTTAACTCGTCATTTTGATGATAGTTTGGTTAAACTTGATTACCAATTATCTGACCTTATAAATAACCAGCCCTAATATTGTTGAAATAGTATGTCAAAGTCGAAGAATGCGCATGTTCAAGAGAAGAGTAAAAGCGCATTTTTAGCATCAGTGACCTAAACTTAAAAATTGTTCCCCGAGGGGTGGCAGATTTCAAAGTGTTCTTTATAATGCTTTTGATATTTTTTCATTAATACTTAAGTCTATTGATAATTTCATGTTGAAAAAATATACCAACGTCTTTCTCGTATTTGTATCTATATTTTCTGTTTGAATGCAACAGAAATGGAGAATTTTACATTAACGCTGACATTGTATGTTAATGAATGTGAGCTCAATGATGTCGATGTGAATGATTTCTATTTGAAACTTTTGATGACGTTGATATTAATTATTGTGATAACGATGCTTCGCTAATGTCAATTTGATTACTTTTTGTACGTACACGGGATAACCGCCAATCGGTCCCGATCATCGAAAGTTCAATGTATCTTCACGTTCCTATGACCGTCTGCACGTTCACGCTTAAATGGCAAAACACCGTAGACCGTCTTTTCTTTTGAAATGAAAACAAACCGTAAACCACGTAAAGGTATATGCACGCTGTCTTGACGATAGTTCTGATACAAAAAATCATAAGCCTGTAAAAACGTATAAACCTAATGGGTTTTCAGGCTCAGCTAACTCAGTATAAGCAGTAAATAAAAGGTGATGTTGGACATTGTAACAGGTAGAAAACGCCAACCTGTTATGTCTGATTTACATGATCCGATTCCGCTTGAAGTGATCAGTTTCGACGTTGAGCACCGCAGTTTCCGTCTACAATTATTTTGCAGCACGAGAGACCTCGCAACTGAAACTAGCGAGCAGAATGACTATTAGGGATCTTTAAGCCATTCACAAAAGCTATGCGATGCTAGCGGAAACAAGTTGGAGCTCGTGCCATAACATTAAGTGCAGATTGAGGCCACGCTCGCTAGGCCCCCATTCCGCACCTTTGGAACTACGGGAAGGCCCTATTAGGGCCTTTTCGTACATCGCGCAGTGTTTATTGCGGGCAGACTTGTTCGTAACGCGTTACAAGTTACTTGTAGTCAAATACATTTTATAGAAATTTTGTAACGCCTCCATTACATTTCTTGAGCTGTAACACTTGAGCTGTAAGGATACGCACATTCGCGTTCAAACGCGAATGTGCGTATGGGCCTTGACTGTGTCCTCTGACCTTGGGAACTCTAAGAAGGTCCGTAAAGGCCCGTTCACACTCTTGCGACCTCTTAAAACTTGGTTCCTTAAAACTTATTATAACCAGAGAAAATCAGAGGACACACTGGCGCCATCTATTGGGTAGCAGTGTAAACTTGGCGGTCCGGCATATTTTCTATTTCTCGCGCACATTATCCTTTCTTTCTTGGCTCGAAAGACTTTTGTCCACGTTATAAACGAACCTTTCTCATAGGTATTACGCACATTTGAGCTCGGAAATCCCGCGAAACCTTCGCTCTTGTGAAATGCAGTTCCAGGGTCACCGCATAGATGGCGCCAGCGTGTCACTGTGTTCCCTCGTCCTAAGAAATTTTAAGAAGTTTTAACAGATCTCGTCTCTCTCGGTCGTACTCGGTTGCAAGAGTGTGAACGAGGGTCCCTTCGGAGAAGGGGAACCGCCCCGAAGTTGCGTACAACAGTCTGAACTTTAGATAGCGAAGCGAGGCGTGTGCAAACTCGGAGTATGCGAGGGTGGGATGGCAGTATAAAAGAGAGTTGTGGTGATCAAAATTGTGGTTGCTGAGTTTGAGACGTTTGTGTTTGTCTCTCTTTGTAAACCTCCGTATAGGGTTGTAGAATTTCTGACGTGAAAGTTGCCTTATACGGCTGCTGCTAGAGTCAATGAATGTTCCCAGAGAACTGAAACTCTCACGCTCGAGGTGTCCAGATGGCGGCTAAATCGTTTTTCTTTACGGTGGCCACATTGAGCATTTAGAAAGTATGTTTTTGCCTAAAACAAAGGGAAAAATAGTTTTTTAGGGACTTTTATTGGAAATTAGTAAACGATAACAGGCGCGTCATATTTTATAAAGTCTTTAGTTTACAACGTTTTGCGGCGCGATTAATATTGTTTTTATACAACCATGTCTTACCGGTGATTTCAGGTTGCCCGTCCCGACCTGGGCGCGTCCCAACTTCGGTAGTAATTCGCGGCGCGTCCGCTTGGGAGACGGGGGTTGGCATGCCGAAACACCTTCCACCGTATATGTTTCGGCGCCAAAATGGCCAATTAAAGCAAAGCTCGAAATAGTCACGTCGGACGCTATCGAATGCGATACTGCCGAACCAATACAAGCGGCTGTGCAGTTCCCCGAGTGGTTGCTACGGAAGAAAAGGCGGCGTTGCGATTGCCATTAGCTCGTTTGTTGAGTACGGATTGGTGCCACGTTTTCAGAGGAGGCTCTATGGCAGTTTTCCCAACTATGCTATTCTAGTAACGTTGGCTGGGCTGTATACACGTAGCCATCTTGAATGTCGTCACTTCTGGTATGCGGTAAGCATAGTTTTGAACTTTCCACGCCGCTATAGAAGGTGTTTTTGAAACATGCGTGATTGTCACACATTTCTGTTTAGCCTAACCTAAATGTTCTTGCCTATTCTAGGTTGAAATGTTTTATTATTTTTTCCCCGCATACCAGATACGAGACCCACGTGACTAAGAACGACAGAAAACGTCTATTCGCGGTGAGAAGCTCACTAGGGGCGCTTCTGCTTTCCTCAATATAGAGTTCCTGTATATAAAGTTCCTGTCCCAATTCAAAACAAAAGCTGCATCACGCACCATGCATATTTTCGCGCGCTTTATCAGGACCCCGTTGTGGTACGGAATGTACTGGGAGCTGCGAGAGCAAGGATTCCAAATGAACCGTGGAGCGAACAAGCACGTAAGCTCTCAAACTTTGATTTGGCCGTGCTGCAACAGTGCAATGGCCCGGCATTAACATTGTTTATTCATTTCGTGCGAAACGCAAGTGGTGCTTTGCCGATTATATGCATTACATTTGTTTGTTGCAGACGGCTACGTTTTGTTGCCTAACGGCAGTTCTCCAGGTATTTGTGGCAGAGGCTGGGCCGGCATAACAGGCGAGTGCTACCCGCGTGTGTTGTGGCACGGATTAGCGAATTCGCATCCGAGCAATACACGGGATTTTTGGAGGCTCAGTAAACGTCAAACCTGAAGAGGGGTATACCTCTTTCTACCCTGTCTCTTTTTGGGGGACTTTTTAAATAGTTTTAATCTTACCAGCTCACTTGTGTCTTTTTGCCATGTCTAATGAACCTGCCATGATAACAATGTAGTGAAGAACTTGAAACGCTGTACTTGGAATAATGTTCGCACTCAATGAACGGCTGATCTTGAGCAATGTTCTATGTGCACTCTTTATGCACCATACAATTTGAGGAAACATGTGTCCAGTTTCTCAAGCCTTACCACAAAAACGAAATATATGCTTTTCCAATCAGTTTTTTTATCAAGCCCGTGATTTACACAGCACACACTTATTCATAACATATACTTTCAGAAATATCTGTGCGTTAACGTTCCCGCGGGGCGCTTGAACAGCCAATTTCTGCGGTCTGCGGAGCAAGCTTAGCAAATGACGAAGCGAAAAATATGTTTAAACGGAAAAAGGCGGGTCTGAGCGCGACACTGCACCAGTGTCATTCTCCGGCACAATCATTTAAAACTATTTGTCATTTTTTTTCTTGAAAATTTTATCCCAAATAAAACAAAAAACATACACCGTGAGAACCCCTGGATCACCCGAGACATAATTCATCTGGTACGGAAAATAAAACATAATGAAAAGCTTTGGTCTAACAGTTCCACTATTCCGAATTTAAAGCAAACACTTGCGACGAAAATTTGTGCAGGTAGGGAGTTTCACTATTCTAACACGCGGCAAAATGTTGGCGCATTCTCACTACAAATGGACAGGAAACCGTCGATTCCATTAAAATTGGAGAAACCATGTGTCGCGACAAGCAGAAAATAGCCACTGAATTTAATTTGTGTTTTCACATTCCAGCCCGCGTCAAACTTCCTTCGATAATTCAACCAGATTAGTCCAGAGTTCATAATATTAGAAGGAATTTTTTCATGTTGCTTAATCTTAATCCGAAATCATCATGTGGCCCTGATAACATTCTCAACGCCTTCCTTCGTCGTTACGCTGAATCACTTGCTAGGTTCCTTGTGGTCCTTTTTCGTTCCTCATGTGGTGTTGTTCCATTAGGTTAGGGTATTTCACGGGTTGTACCTGTTCTTAAAAGGGGAGATTGTTCACTGTTAACCAATTACAGTCCCATATCGCTTACGAGCACATCAAGTAAGCTCTTAGAACAGATCATTTCTAATTACATGACTGAATTCTTGGATAAGCATGACATTACTTTGCCTTTTTAGCCTGGCTTCAGTAAAGGCCTTTCCAATGCCAGAGAACTTATTTCTAGTATTCATTCTTTCGCTTCAATAGTCGACAAACTCGCCCAAGTTGACGTAATCTTTCTCGACTGCAAAACATTTGATAGGGTCTCTCATTCCGGTATTTTATCCAAACTTAACAAACTTGGCTTTCCCCATACGGTTGCAAAATGGATTTCCTCTCGTCTAGAAATGCGCAAACAATTTGTCGATGTAGACGGTCATCATTCAGATGCCCTTTTGTAAATTCTGGTGTCCCGCAAGGAAGCGTCCTTGGTCCGCTATTTTTCAAAATTTATATTAATGCTTTAACCTAATGCATCCACGAGAGCGTGAGTATTCGTTTATTTACAGATGACTGTTTACTGTTCGAGGCTAATAAATTTATTAGCGACCAGGTTGTGCTGAATGAGAGTCTGAATGCAATTTCTAATTTGTGTGATCTCTGGGAAATGAACCTTAATAAAAACAAATCTGTGTTTATGCGTATCACCAACAAAAAAGTGACCCCATGTGTTGATTAGTCTATTGGCAATAGAGTCATGTCTGAAACAGACAGTTTTAAGTACCTTGGCGTTACGATTGCTAACAACCTCTTTTGGTCCTTACACATTGAACGCATCTGTGCATCTGCACGTCGTAAACTAGGCTTAGTGAGGCAAAAGGTTAAATATGTGACCTCTCATGTCAAACTTCTAGCTTATAACACACTCATAAGGTCTCGATTGAAGTACGCTTGCATTGTATGGGATCCTTTTACGAAGAAAGATATTAACAGGCTTAAGCAGGTCCAGAGACTAGCAGTTCGTTTTATATATATTCCTTATCGCCGGCATGACTCTCCTACCAAATTAATTAGAGCTAACAACATCATTTCTCTAGAATTCCAGAGGAAGCTAACTAGATTAAAATTCAATTTTCAGTTTTTGTATTACAAACTTCGCCTTGAGTCTTCATCCTACATTCAGTCATCATCTACTAGACAGACTAGACAATGACCACACACAAAGAATAACCCCCATATTCGCTCGCACAAATGCATTTTAATACTCCTTTTTCCCCAGAAGTGTAACAGATTGAAAGTCCTTGCCTCCCCATTTTTTTTTTTTACTTCGGACAACATTCTACGATCAATTGAACACCTTTTAAAGTGCAATTTGTGTTTTATGTTGTTTATGTGTTTTCAATCACCCCTCCTTTTTCTTTGATGTATAAATTCTGGGTATCGTGTGAAGAAAAACAGCATCCACTCCTGCTTGGGCCGCATCACCGGCCTGCGGTATCTTGTAAATAAATAACATTAAAAACATGTTTTAAGTAGGAGACAGCTGAAGAGAGCCACATGATGTTGGTAGTTCAGATCGTAATGATACTGGCCCTAACAATGCTGAAGAAGTTAGCTCATCAGCTGAATGAAGACGACAAAGTTACACAATCTGCGGTTTCGCCTTGGTAAAGCGGCTGACTCTGGTGTTAATTATATCTCTTTTTGGAGGCCGTTCTGATTGGTCGCTCGTATTCAGCTTTGGAGGTGTTTTTGTGGCCTGGAACTTCTCCAGAAAGCTTGAAGAGTCGCACATTCCAACAGCCACAGACATCAGCTCCTGGATATAGCCTGAAAGAAATGAGACCAGAAGTCATCAAGAGATACACTAGGTTTTACTGTAGAGAGCATAAAAGAGCGAACTGGTGAACCATCGGAGTCTAGGAAAAAAATTAAAAACAGTTATCTGCGACTCGAAACGCATGCTTTAAGACCATCACTAGGAAGCTTTGCGATTTATCTGCCGCACAACCAAACAATTTGATGTAGAAGGGTCATAAAAAACGCAACTCTTCGTCGAGGGGGGCGGAGAGCTGCGGTGCTGTCAGCACTGGTGACAGCACCCATAGTCACTATGCGAAAACGGGCTTTCCATGGCTTGCATGCTAGGGCGGCTAATGACTAAAGCACTGTGCTGTCTGCCAGCCAGCGTTAGCCATCACAATGATCACCGTTTCAGTTCGCTGCCCTGATGGTGTCGCTCTCTTGAGATTCTCGGCCTGTTCAAAGATTATTTAGCGTGCAAGAGTTTCGTAAATATTTAACTATACTTCGTTTCACTTTAGGTCTGGGTGAAGTTGACGTTGCAACCTGATGGGGCTAATCAAGCAACGCCAAATGCACTACGTCATGGCATTTGCCATTCTTTTGCGGTTGTGTTATCTACTGATAAGCCAATGAAGCAGACTGAATGCACCGTGGCTGAGCGCTTTTGGTGCTGCCTGATTGGACCCATGGGCGCGTAGCTTCGTTTGTGAACGGACTTAAACACCATATTTCGAAAATACGGGACATGAAGTTGCCCCAACTAGGACAAGTCAAAACTCGGGGCTCTGCATAAACGCTAGACACAATCCTGCAAAAATCCAGGGCGGTTGGGAAGCTTATAAAGGCTCTGCGTGTGTTTTATCAATACCTAGTGTGATGATGATGCTAGCGGCGCCATGCATCGGTGGCGCGAGAATAAAGAGAAGTGTCTGGCATCTCGAGCTGCCTGCACACGCACGCTGAGAACGATGGTGTTCATTCCTTCCTGCCCCCGTTTTACTCGGGGGCAGAAGGAACATCATCATCATCACACCTTGTTCCTGTTCCTGCCCCTAATCCGGTCTATTAGCCCCGTGCGCGACCGAAAGCGTCGCTGTGGTCGGCCTTCCACGATTGGCCGAACGCTGACTGTGACATCGGAAAGGGGATTTATCATCGACGGAAATAAGAGGAATGAAAGAACTTTAATTTTGACGGTGTTGGCAGTGTTCCTTTGAGAGCGCAATGATTTCAAGCTTCCACCATGCTAATAACAAACACCATCAAACTTGTTGTTTGCAAGGTAATGACGTAACAAGGGGGAACCACAGGAGGGCGCCACCAAAACATCTCACCGCTAATAGCAAATCCTGGAAACAAGCATGGATGGTGAAAGAAGCTATATACCGTAAAATACCGCGGAAGCGCCCACCTCATTCAAGCGCCCACTATTAACATGTTCCAAACTTGGAGGAGTACAACATTTATTTGTCCATAGATGGGGTCAGGGAAGAGGGAGTGTTGAGAGAGCCTCCCCCTCTCCCCCCTCAGTTGGCGGCCAGGAGTTCTTGTTCCTTGGCGGCGGCCTCGGCCATCTGGACCAGACGGACCTGTTCTCCCGGGTCCGAGCTGAGCAGCACGGTCTCCCACTGCTCGGAGGTTCTAATGTTTAACATTAAATTTTGAGCTCTATTTCTGTCGTTTCTATGTTTTTTAAAGGGACAGGCCCAGACCATATGTTGCAGGTCGGCCCTGTCGCCGCAATGCTTACACGCGCTGGAGTAAAGCCCCGGATAGCAGCGGCTGTACGCCACTGGGTTTGGAAATGTGTTAGTTTGAAGAAGGCGCCACGCCACTGCCTGCCATTTGGACAGAGTCATGTCTGCTGCGGGGTATTTAGCCCTTCCCAGCCTGTAGTGGTTAATCACGTCCCGGTAGGCAACCAGCCTGTCTCTGTCCGACCGGCGGAACGAGTGTGCGTCAAAGATGTTGGTGACGTCGGCCCGGTCGGTTAAGCCTCGAGCCGCGTCGTGCGCATTCTCGTTCCCCGGGAGGCCAGAGTGAGCTGGCGCCCACACGATGAGAACTCTCCGAACTCGATCTCCGTGAAGACCGGTCCGTAGAATTTTGAGTGCCTCGGACGATATGCGTCCCCTCGTGTAATTTAAAATTGCCGGCTTGGAGTCGCTTACTATGAATTTGATCCGGGAGGACGAGGTCATTGCCAGTGCAATGGCTGCTTCCTCCCCGACCTCCGATGAAGTCGTGAAGACCGTGCCAGAATTGATTAACTTGCCCTGTCGATCAACTACCGATATGGCCATGGCGTCGCGACTACTGTAATCTGCAGCGTCCACGTAAACCACGTCCTCGAGGTGTGCGAACCTTTTATCTAGTGCTTGTGCTCTGGCCTGCCTGCGTTCCGTATTGTGTTCGGGGTGCATGTTTCTTGGTAATGGTGGGATGTGTATATGCCCACTGATGTCAGGTGGAATGTCGTGTTTCTCTCCGAGTCTTTCTTCGTAGTTGATATTTAGCGTCTGGAGGATGTGTCTGCCAGTCGGGCTCTTGGTAAGCCTTTCCATCTGCGCTATCCTCTGTGCTTCTACTAGCTCGTCTAGCGTGTTCTGCAATCCTAGTGCTTCAAAGCGCTCGTTGGAGGTCATGATTGGTATGCCGATTGCCTGCTTGTAAGCCCTTTTTATTAAAGTATTGATTTTCTTGCGCTCATCTGCCTTGAGGTCAAGGAAGGGAGCGACGTAGGTTACTCGACTCAAGACGAATGCCTGGACCAGCCTGATTAAGTTGCCCTCCTTCATTCCGTGATGCCGATTGGCTATCCGCGAAATGAGGCGGGTGGTTTGATACACACTTTTTTCGAGTGTCCTGATTGTCTCGATGTTGTGGCCGTTCTCCTGAATTTTCAGGCCTAAGACCCTAATGCAGTGTACAACCGGGATGGGCAGCCCCCCGCAAGCGTATAGCTGGATTTGTGGTTTTTCGGCGGTTGCTTCCTTTTTCTGTCCTCTCCGGGTTGGCCGATAAAGGAGCAGCTCCGATTTTTGTGGGGAGCAGCTTAAGCCTTTCGGTTCCACGTACCTTTCCACCGCGTTTATTGCCTGCTGCAGTGTATCCTGCACGTGCCCGTCGCTGCCGCCAGCCACCCAGAGTGTGACGTCGTCAGCATATAGGCTGTGATTTAGTCCGTGTATTTTCTCTAAGAGGCTGGGTAGGCCGATCAAAGCGACGTTGAAGAGGAAAGGCGAGAGGACAGAGCCCTGCGGCGTGCCTCTGCTCCCCAACTCCAGCTCGCCGGACTCAAGCCCCCCTACTGTCAGGGTGACCGTCCTGTCGGATAAAAAATCCCTGATGTAGTCGTAGGTATTTTGACCTACCTCTAATTTTTCTAAGTTCTCGAGAATTGCTGTGTGTTTTACATTATCAAATGCCTTTGTGAGGTTGAGCCCCACAATGGCCCTGGTGCCTAGCGGGGAGCATTCCTCTCCATCTATAATTTGATGTTGGAGCCTTAGCATCACGTCTTGAGTCGAGAGCTTGGGCCGAAAACCTATCATGGTATGGGGAAAGAGTCCCTTCTCATCCATATACTTGTTTAGTCTGTTTAACACTATGTGCTCCATCAGCTTCCCCACGCATGAGGTGAGCGAGATGGGCCGCAGGGTATCCAGCTGTAGCTTTTTGCCCGGTTTCGGTATCATGATAACCTTAGCGGTCTTCCATTGTGTGGGGATTTTACCATCCTTCCAGCACTTGTTCATGTACTTGGTGAGAGCCTCGATGGAGTCGTCATCTAGATTCCTCAGCATCTTGTTTGTTACACCGTCCGGTCCCGGAACGGAGTTGGTGCGGAGACCTAGTATGGCTCCCCGCGCCTCCGCCGTCGTGAACGGATGGTCGAGAGTCTCATTCGAGGCTCTCGCGTATATTCTAAGTTGTTCTTTTGGATTGTTCCCGATGTATCTGTTGCGGACTTCCTTGATGAGGCCGTCGTTCGTGCCCTGGTAGGTATGCAGAATTTTACTTAGGTTGTGTTTCTGCGTGGTCTTGCTTTTATCTGGGTCGATTAAGTACCTAAGAATATTCCAGGTTCTTGCAAGGCCCATCTGTAGTTCCATACCGTCGCACGTGCTGTGCCATTT
>JABSTQ010004228.1:0-51562 GCA_013358835.2 Ixodes persulcatus
TCATACGGCCTTTTGTTTCTACATTTGCATCTCCCATTCCTATCGCTCCAAAGGAAGATGGAACATTTCCCATTCGCACGGACTACCAAGCAGTGAAGCAACATACCTCACTCATTTCTTTTCAAAAGCCTCGCATTGGCTGTGTAATTGATTAAACAGGAGGCTGCAAGTACTTCTCTGGGATTTACCTGTGTAAAAGGTTCCCGCAGGTGCCTCTCTGAGAGAACACCAGGAAGTTCACAGCATTTATAATGCCATCCAAAGTCTATGAGTATAATCGCCTGTCCTTTGGATGAAAAAATTCACCAAGCTGGTTCCAAAAGATGATGACGCCGTCCTCAAGCCAGCCTTACCTTCGAAGATTATTTAATTTCTGTGTTGATGAAAGCATCATATACTCAAAGACAGAGAGCGAACACGAGGGGAGATTGGCACATGTTTTGTACGCACTTTGTGAGGACAACCTCAAAATCAATTTTCAGAAAAGTGAATTTTTCAGGAGCAAAGTTGTATTCCTAGGAAGAGTTCTGGACGGGGCAACGAGAAATACGAAACAAGAGTCCTTTGCCCTATTTCCCAACTTACTAAGCCCTACGACGTGCACTCGGCCTGTGTGTTTTTTGGCCTTGCCGGACATTTCAGATCCTTTATGCAGAACTATGCTACGGAAAGCCCCTGCCTGACCAAGTTGACTCAGAAGAAAAAAAAAGGTCGACTGGACCCAGGAGTGCGAAGACGCGTATCTGGACCTAGTCAGGATCATCTCATCCGACCCTGTTCTGCGCGTGCCGGATTTCAATCTACAATTCGAGCTCAACTCAGATGCTTCACACTACGCAACAGGTGCAGTGCTCTACCAACGTGACATTGAGAAACCGGCTTGCCAACAGCTAAACGTCGTGGGACACCACAGTTGAACTCTCACGAAGACTGAAGTGAACTACACAATCACAGAGATAGAAGCCATGGTGGTGCTGAAGTCGGCAACATATTTTCATTCCTATCTGGACAGTTCAAATTTCAAACCCTTTAGTGACCACAAAGCACTCACCTTCCTACTCAAAATGATTGAGCCAAAAAGAAAGATAGCTCACTGGATCAATGAGCTGGAGCAGTTTGGTTTTGAAATAAGTCATCGTCGAGGTGCTTCTTTAAAAGACGCCCACGCGATGTCAGGACTTCTGCTAACGTCCTCTGTAGGGTCACCCAAAGTAGTGAATTCATCAAAACTCTGGAAAGGGACGGAACAGCTAGAATTTGTTACAAAAGGAAAGTTTCACGTTCCATCCATAATAGTTCCTCAGATTCTATAATTGTGAAACACAAGCCCAAAGTAAGGTGGTCACAAAGGGTTCTAGTGGACTTATAAAGCTGAGGCCACAATGAAAGATTACAAGAGACTCTACATCAACTCCTGCCAGAAGTGCCAGATGTACAAAGTTAAGTGCAGACAACCTACAGATCAAATTACACTACCTGAACACTCCAAGACACCTTTTGAAGTGCTTCACCTTGACTTCGCGGATATAAAGAAAAAAAGTGAAGGTGTGAAGACGACGCAAGCATTTCTACTGCGCATCGAAGAGTGCACTTGAACTGGGGCAGCAAAACCACTCAAAGAAGACGCTAGCAGCGTGATCTCTTTGCTGAGCAGAGAAGTGTATCCCAACGTAAAGGCTGTCGTTTCGGACAATTGACCAGCCTTTCGTAGCCGCAAACTAAAAGGATGGACAGAAGACCATGGGATAGGCCTGCGTTTCATGGCGCCTTACATTCCTTCGGAAAATGGCTTTGCGGAGCGCGCCATTCAAGACATAAAACAAGATGTGAACATGTACCCCAACTTTCCAGGTGGCTTGAAATGTTCGCTTGGGGCTGGTTTAGCTCAACATTATCGGTCCCACACGGCAGGGTTGTAATGCAGTCCTCTCTTCGTGATCTCGGGAAAAGCACCGCTGCTGTCTGCTAATAGCGTGCTCGGGATGCATGCCAAGGAACGGAGAAAGACCGATGGTCAACAAGAAAATTATCCGTTGTAAACGAAACGAAATTTCGATAAGCGGCACAATATTCAGCTTCCAAAGCTACGGGTGGGTGACTTTGTCTTGGTCTGGAAAGGCCTGCCAAGATCTGCTTTACAGTTCCAGAGGCCTTACCAAGTATTCAGAACCGCAGTGCAACAAAGGCTTCTTAAAACGGTGCGGTACACTGAACCGAACAACACAGTAGAGGTTGCGCCGATTACCGACATCTTTAAATATCTTTCCATGAGGAATGAATTCACAAGCCTAGGAGAGTGAAGAAGACCAAACGAAAAATAATATGAAGCAGCGCGAAATCTGTAGGGGGACCGAATAAAAGAAAAAAAGAACGTCCGAGATTAAGATGGCGATAAATGCGTTTTCACATTTCTTCGGAACGTTACAAGTATATAGAAGGATATGGTTGTGGTCTCTGGCAAATTCCAACCGCAGTCTCTCGTTCGCTTCCCTGAGCCGAGGCTTTTGGGAAGCCATCCGGCTTTTGAGCCAGCCTCCGAAAACCTTCTATAAAATTTGATATGCTTACCTGAAGGTTGCAGTCATTGCAAACATCTCGGGCAGACAGAAACGAATCGACTGCGATGACGGCCACAATTGACTGATCCTGGTCTGCTGTTGTCACAAAAAGACGTCAATTGTGTGGCGCGTCCGCAATGCGGCTTTCGTTTTTGTAGGCTTGTATTATACGATTGACGGTTTTAATGGGCGCTGCACCAAATCAGCGATGGCTCTTTGGCTATACTCCTTCAATCACAACTTTATAATCTGGTGACGCTCTTCTTCGGGTACGTGTGACACCTCAACACCAGTTTCTTAATGAATAAAGATCGCGTAGGCGCACTCTTCTTGTGCAATTCAAACACGCCCTTATTTTGAACGATACAAACACCTATTTTATTAGATAACGCGGCTCCACTGGTGAACACTTTAAGACGCAATTATGACGCCGGCGTTTCCTCGTAGGCGAGCCGGCACTTTATCGGCTTAAGGTAGAGTCCGGCGGTCCTGATTAAAAGAAGAACAACGCGAAGACGAAGGCAAGTGCTCGTCAAAGTTGGCCATATATACCACGACGTCATTGACGTAAACGAGAGAGCTCTGCCATTTCAGGCATGCCAGTACGCTGAAAAGTTGCCGGCGCCGTGCACAGTCCGAAGGGCATCTCCCTTGAACTTGTTTAGTCCACTGGGCGTGACGAAGGCAGTCTTCTCTTGGTTTCGCTCGTCGACTTTAATCTGCCAGTAGGTCCTCTTCAGGTCCATCGACAAAAAAGTATCGGAATTGGCGCAGCCGGCCCAGTGTGTTGTCGATGAGGGGGTGCGGATACAACAATTTCTTTGTCACCGTGTTGAGCTGCCAGTTGTCTATGCAGAACCAAAGCATGTCGTCCGTCTTTTTAACTAGTTTGACTGGAGAGTCCCACGGGCTGCATGAGGGCTGGATGATGTCATTGTTTAGCATTTCTTGCACTTGTTCGTGAAAGACCTCTCTTTTGCACTGCTGTAGCCAGTTCTCGACGTCTACAAAATGTTCACCGTGGAAGGACATCGGCGTACGTGCAGCGACAGGTAGCACGAGGACGGGTGGGGCTGCCATGGCTGGTCTAGCTCTTGACTGGCAGGGGAGCAAACTCCTGCGACTTCCCTTGAGTGCGGCGGCTTGCTCGTGCGTTGGCTTTCTCCTCGAAAATAGTCTCTCGCTGAGGAGCAGGCTAGAAGTGCGGGCCCTCGTAGAAGTACACTGTTTGAGTTGCGTTAACCAGCACCTCCACCAGAATGTCACGGATGACAGACAATGAGGCAGCAGAAAACGGAATGAATTAAAATTTAATGGGAGCGAATTTGGGCCAGAAACGAAAGAAAAACTCTGCAGCGACAATTAAAAATACTTGCGTGTAGAAATACTAAAACTTTCTGTATGCAGCGCATTTCTACATGCAGCACGCCACGACTTTCTTTCGCACACGGCGCTACGGCGCCCCCCCCCCCCCACCTCCCCCCTTACCCCACCCCCTTTCCGCCGCGCTGTCAGCGGTTAGGCTGGTTCCTTAGCATCGATGACGCTCTTGGTGTGAAGCCACATGCGCTTCAGCGGTGACATCACGTTCCCCTCAGTAAGCAGGCGAAGCGAATCCCGCCGGCTCCACGGCTCTCCTGACGATGCATCTGCGTTGCTGTGCAATTCTTAGTGTTTTATTTCTGAGGCGTATCCGCTTTGCCATTGAGTGCCCCGCCGGCTTCCGGGACGAAGCATCTGCGTTGAGCTTTTCGCCAATGGGAATTTAGCTTCCGTTTCGCTGCTACAGACGGTTACAGACAGCGCCGGCTTCGCTACAGCGGGCAGTTAATGCTTTCGTATTTAAAGAAGAACACACGTGGAGAAAGCAGGAGCGAGCGTCGACGGCAGCAGTACCAAGCGACGGAGCGTTGGCACTCGGCTCTTTGTATACATTGCTCGACATCTCGAGTAGTCGACCAAGAATGGTCGCGAAAGAGCTCGAGCGTGACTGACTAGGCAAGGTCATTCTGGCCTCCTTATCGTTTACGCTCGGGGTAAGAGTTTATGCGAATCTTCTAGATGAATGGAGAAGCATATCTTCGCGATCATTCACGCAACACTATATGTGTCAACATTGGTGACCAATAAATAAACTATAAAATGACAAATTAGCGGGCTAATATACTATAATCGGGTAATCAAACTTAGTTATTGGTTTAATGGCTTATGTTGGAACGACTAGCTTTATCGGCAGTTATTATCAGAGTCCAAATACATTGAAATTTTCTGCATAAAGGCAAAAGGGTCGGAAATATTTGCTGATATATTTTCCTCTATTTGGCACCTTACTCCAAAACATTTTACGTTAAATGGTAGGGGTGTGCGAATATTGAGTTTTTAAACCGAATCGTACATGAATCGAATAACTGTGGCACCAAATCAAATGCGGATGCGAATCGAGTCATTTTGAAAGAGTTTTCGAATAGTAAGTAGAGAGCTACCAAAGTGTGCAGAATATAAAATTAGTTTATTGTTCCGAAAGTTTTCTTAAAATCATTGTAAAAACGTAAGACTAGGCGATAATGGCTACAGCCCAGTGATATATAATACGTTAGTTTGATGTACTTATAGTTGCAATGCAAAAAAAAAACAATCAAGCGTTTTCACATGTTCTGCATCAAGAGATTCTCATCGGCTTGTCACAGTGTTTGAGCACGTTGAGAACAGCCTCTCGCTTGCCACTTGGATTGCGCGAATCGCCAAGCATTGCCGCGCCGCACATGCGAGGGTCTTATACTTTTCCTCTCCTACAGTTTGACAGCACTGGAATGGGCTCTCGGCATGTCGTATACATCTTGCATTAGAGAACTTGGTGCATTATTCTTATTTGAAGATGCCAAGCTGCTCAATACCTTCCACACTGGTTTGACATTGCTGTTCGGCACAACTTTCTTCGGATGTAGGCTCTATTGAGTCTGCTACATCCTGAAGGATTATCGTTAGTAAGAACTTTACATTTCCTTTTTTTTTCTCTTGTTGAACCCGATGTCCTCAAATCAGGGATCAAGAAAGGTGGCAAGAACATGAAGTGCCTGTGTGCTAACATTCAGGATCCTTGTTTTTACAGATCCGAGAAGATTTTAGGAAAACATATTTGTTTGAGTTGCACTTATGCATTCAGAAAGCAACATCTTGACACAGTGAGCAAGTAGAACAACCATGGAAAGGGTTACGAAAACCTCGGCACAAGCAGCTGTTGCGGCTTCTTGAATAGGTTGAAGCACTGACGCCAAGGATGATACAAGACGCAATTCGTCCGTTTGCAAGTTCTGAACGGTAACAGTTTCTGCCAGGCCTAACACAACAGCGGGTTTCGGCGTCAGCAGACGCGCCACCGTGGCGTAGTTATTCCATCTTGTGGGTACAATTTTTACCAGCTCAAGCAGAAGCTCCATGGTCATCCTATGTTGTATAACTTAGAGTCTTGCACTTGCACTGCAGCTCCGTTTGTAGTGCCCCACCATGGCTCGCGCTTTGGTGCACACGTTTGTGAAACTCATGGTTCATTTCTTGGCATCTTGAACGGAAAGCTGCAAGGTATGTGCAAAACATGCCATGTGCAGCTGCTGCGTTCGGGGTATCGCGGAAACGAAGATCCAAGTGTTTTGGATGACAAGAAAGCAAGAAAGCGACACAGGCATGCACCACTCCTCAAAGACGTTCGTGATCAAAGAACGCAGATTATCCGCAGTGTGTTGTATATGCATGAAGCGGCATGCAAGCCCAAAACTAAAGTACAAAGTCATTACTCTGCACATGGCACGTCACTGGCGCCTAACTGCCACGGCTCGTGGCGTCCAGCTGTCACTGGTGATGGCAAGACACACCACGTCCTTCCTTAGGACGCTGTGCAGCAAAGTGCGGAGAGCATAAATAGCTGCATTATACATTTCCGGCACGAGAGTCCTCAAGAAGCAACCTCGTAATTGGGCCCTGCACATTTCATCAGCTCCAGAAAAGCGTTTTTTTTACTGTGGAGCTGTGCAAGGCAGTTGCGATGAAGCAGCCAATTTTCTTTATTTGTGCCCTGGAGCGAATGCTTTAACTGCTCAGACGGGGCTTGAACGCCGACATCATACTTGCGTCCTTGGACTTTGAAATATTATGCTGCCCCCCCGCTTTAGCTACGCTTTAATGCTCCTTGCAGGCTCCTGAATGGTGCTTCAGGTGATTCAACAAATGCATCGTCGGGTTTGCTGGTGTTTGCAGGATGGCACCACACTCGAGGCACCTCGACAATGCACCACAGGAGCGGTCAGAAAACTTACATACTCCGCTTAAGGTATGTCTTGGAACAACTTCCCGCTTCTATTCCTTCTACTTCACAGACACTGAGCGGCGGCACCGTTGCAACGAGTTTTGAAATATTTTCACGACACGCTTCTTGAAAGCTTGCACGAACAGTCTCGTGCGAAAGCGGCCCCTAATGAAGGCAACAGCAACGTACGAATAGCGAGAAACTGCTGCTGCCAATGATGATGACCACTGTCAAGGAGAAAATGTTGCGTTTTGTCATCTTACGGCACGTATGGCAGGAGCGCCGGCGAGTTTTGGGTCGCTTGTGAAAGAAATTTCGAGGCAAAAAATCGTAATGACTATTCAAAAATTATTCCAACAATATTCGAAACTTTTTGAAAATTTATATCATGTTTGATTAAAGAAGCAAATAGAGTAATATTCAATTCGTTATTCGAAAATTTTGAGTAAACGCACACCCCTTAAAATAAGCTCCCGAAGTCCTATCTACAACTCTGCTTAAAAACTGCATTGTCATTCTAGTCATGTCATTACCATTTCTGTAATGCGTCCTTAGTGCATGCACTTACAACACTGAAGAGATAATGGCAAGTGTCAATTCACCTTTCAAAAGCTCGAGACAGGGGAAATCAGAAAAAATGGACGCCACACAGAGTATAAATACAGCTACGGTTTATTTGCACACACGTTACACACACCACACACTCCACACACGCCACACACGCTTTAAATAGCGTTAACTTTTTGCCACTTCTGTGCACTACTATTCCAGACAGAGGGGAGTCCGACTGTCAGTGTACACGCATCCCGCTCTCATTCCGCCACTTCACACATAGATGTCATAATCCTTCGCTCCTAAACGCAGCCGTAATGCTGGCGCCGGCTAAGCAGATGGCACGCAGATAGAACTCCTGGGCTGCGATAGTATCCACCGTGTTTATTTTGGTGAGAATAAATATTTACAAATGCTTCAACACAAGAACTTTAACAGCATGACACCAGAACAAATCTATCGACGCGCCATCAAGTTAACATTACATCTTCCTCTTTTACGAAAGGCTGCATGGTTCACAATAACTCGAAATCAAATTAAAGTATCCGGTCAATGACCCTATACTCCGTTCACCCATAAGCTGAGACTGCAGTAGAAACTACGTTCTCGTTGGACTAGTCATACTCCTCTCTTTCGCTACGTCATCACGATCCCGGCTATGCCCACACGCGGGGAGCCATGTCAGATGATAACAGGGAGGAGGCTGATTGGTCCGAGGGGTACGTAGCTCCCACTGTAATCACTACCCGGCTGATGACTCTTGTTAAATATTTCCGCGCGCGCAGCTGGTCAAGTAGGCAGCGCGTTCGTGGCCTAACGGTTATCGTACCTGCTTCCCGCACGAAAAGCCAGGGTTCGATTCCTGGGAGCGACGTGTCTTTTGTTTATCTCTGCATTTAGTCTTCTGGCAAATTCGAAACTCCTGGTGCTTGTTCGAGGTGCGAATGTTCTACGCGTCGAACTTTCTGCACCGATTATTCCTGAAACTCACGCGTGTACATAAGGGGCTTCGCGGAGCGAGCCAGAGTCAGTCTCGCCCCAACGTTCGACTCTGCTCTACGCCGTCTTCGACGCCCGCGAAGCTCTGCTGTTATCTTTTGATTCCTTTTCATTTTTTGGGCACAAGTTCGCCTTATTAAACGTTTTATTTTCCTTAGTTATTCGTTGTTCCACCTTGTCATTCGTGACAACATGCCCGATGATGCTATGGTATTGTTTTCGGTTGTGTCCCTGGAGCTCATTATGTTTCCAAGTTCACCTGTATGTTCGCACTCTAGTGATAAACACAACTCAGCTCTTCGTCCGGGAGTAGGAACCGCTAACGTCAGTTTTTGCCGAAGGAACCCGGGATCCTTGGTTCCGACCAGTGGGAACTTGGGGCGTCAGATAGTTGAAGGATTGTCCCCGCGGGGTCTGTTCGCAGCCACACTTAGTTGCCTGTGGAAAAACGAGGCAAAGATCTTGCAGCATGACGTTAATTGAAGTACACGTTCTACTACTGTCTACACTCCTTTTTTGACGAGCTTGCAACGCAAGATTTGAGAAGGGATTCGACGGATGGTTGTCTGGAGTACAAGCAGCGGCACATACGCTGGACCGAGGTCAATCATCCTGGGGAAATGTCTGCATTTCAGCAAGGCAATAAAAGGATTTCGAGCTTTCTTCAAGAGGAGTATCAGAATTCTTACCAATCGCTTGGCTTCATCTTTTGCCAAAGCGATAAAGTGATAGTGAAGGTGCGAAACCTACGTACCCCCCCCCCCCTCTCCCCTACACCAAATGTTATGATGCTATTCAGAAGAGGAGCTGCACAGCCGGGCAATTGCGAGGCGCGTCTTTGTCTTCTTAACGCTTACAATGTGTTCCTGGTAAATCTTGAAAGACAAACCAGACAAACTAAGGATCGTCCTTTGATGTCATGGCTATTAAGATGCGATGCCTGGCGAAGATGCTTTTCAGGCGTTGCATGATCCTTATAGATGACGTCCAGAAATATGCAACGTTAGCTCTAGACACTTAGAGTGATCATCGACCATAGCGTGGTAGGCAGCTCCATTAAATCAAAATGAAACAACACCCAGTTCTACGAGGGTACTTCGTCGTTTGATTTGGGGTCATCGGTTTCGAGGACCGTACACATTCAGCTAAAAAAGGTCCACAGTCGGCCACAGCTTTGTGTCTGTTGAGCCACGGCCACCAAACGGATTTCGTATTTGGGCTTTCTTTTGCAGCGAACAATGCATTGGTGATATTTGTGGAGCCTTTCATGTACGTCTTTATGGAGGCCTGGGGCGATGACAGGTATATTGTATTTTAGCAGCAAGTCGTTTTGATATTTAACACTGCCACGTCCTGCCCAGCACTTTTTGGGAACTTGCGGTAGGTGTTCCTGATTTCGATGAAGGCGTACTTTTTTCTCCGACTCTAACTTTCTACTTCGGGAACTTTCCGCTGGAGGGACGGTAGTCAGGCTGCTGGCCTGCTTCCCGCCCGAATCAAGACACCCTCATCCCAGCAGACGAGAGCCTTCTTTTTCACTCCGACCCGGGGGAACAACGGGCATGTCCAGTACATGTGTTCAGCACCTGTTGGGCCCCAAGGCCATAGTGATGTTTGTTTCTATCGTTTAAAAATGGAAGGTAAAGGAGACTTAATCATGTACTCGCTGTGGGCGAATTCGAGTCCAGTCTCCGCTGTGACGCGGCGCCTCAATCGCCTCTCGGAGACCGAGCGGCCGGGCCATGAGGACCGGTTTTGAGGAAAGGCACCCCAACTGGCCTGTCCCGTCCCGCCACCTACACCCCGTTTAATGTGATGTTTCACGCCACACTATGAGTGGGAAAAGAGTGGCGGCGCTTTTTAAATGCAATATCAATTTTCGACCATCCTCGTGGGAAAACGTTCGTTGTTAAACAAAACGAAAGCGCGTGCGCAGAACATTGGTAAATGAAGGAATTCAGAAGACAAAAAAGAAAGAGCAAAGTCTCCGAAGTGAAATATTACAAAGAATGTAAATATTCTAATACCAACGCTCAATCAATTCGCAAACGTGGAAGTTTGTGACAAGGTAGTTATTAAATATTGCCGCGCGCCCATCTGACCTACTAGGCAGCGCACACGTGGCCTAACGGTCATCGCGCTTGCCTTACAGGCAGAAAGCCAGGGTTCGATTACTGGCCACGGGTTCGCATTTTTGTTGACTTTGTAATGTGATGTTCTTGAAAATTCGAGAACCGTGTTGCTGATTCGAATTTAGAATGTTCTACACGCCGAACGTTCTACGCCGATTGTTTCAAAAGCCCACGAGTGTACAAAAGGGGCCCGCGTGGCAAGTTGGAATCAGTTTCGCCCCAGCGTTCGATAAAGCTGTTACGCCGACTTCAACGCCCGAGGCGCTCTGTTGTTATCCTCTTTTTCTTTTTGGTTTTGGGCACAAGTTACCCCCATTAAACATTTCAATTTCCTAAGTTATTCTTTGTTTCGTCACCTAATCATTCGTGATTTTTAGGTGGAGGTGCGGGGTAACGCATGTCTGTGCAGCGCACCCCTCCGAGGGCCCGCAGTGCAAGTCCGAAACCAAGCCCCCAAGGTCCCAACGAAGACCATACCGGGACCCGATCAAGTCGCCGCAACCAAGGCCTATCCCGGAACTTGAACCCTTGCCACTCAAGACCAAGCAGTCAGAGGCCGACGATGGACAACCAGTCGTCGCAGACCCCAGCCGCCGCCACCGTCGTACACCTCCCCGTCGCACCCCGCACGCCGACACCTTTCCACGGGGAACACCACGAGGACATTGAAGACTGGCCTCAGCACTATGAAAGTGTGGCCCGCCTTACCAGGTGGACAGCTGGCCAGTGCTTGCAGAACATATCCTTCTCCCTGCAAGGGACGGCAAGGTACTGGCTGGAAACCCACGAGACGTATTTAACTTTGTGGGAGATGTGTAAGCTAGAACTGAAGAATACGTTTGCAAGCCAGTACCGACGTGAGACGGCCGAAGACATCCTTGGAACAAGAACCCAAGGCCCCAGTAAGAACAACACCATTTTCGTTGAGAATGTTCTTCACCTGAGCTCCCGCGCCGATACTTAGGCTACAGAGGAGAAGCTGCGCCACTTGACGAGGGGTGTGAAGAGCGAGATTTTCGTTGGTGTTATCCGCAATCCCTCGACAACAGTCGACGAGTTCGTCATGAAGGATTTTTTTTGTTATATAAAGTGCTGCTATCACTGTTGCTGTAGGGGAGGGGGCCTTTGTTAAACAGTATCTGTACTCCATTTTTCCCCTCTTCCCTCTCTTCTTGTACGAAGGGAAACAAATAAACTTGAAACTTCAAACTTGAAACTTGAATATGCAACGGGCCCTAATAGCACGCTGCAGACACTACCAGCGGCACCCTAGCCAAGCTGCTCTGGTGACATCCGGATCCCACCTTGCTGCAAACCTCCCCGGCATCCCTTACATCATCCGTGAAGTCGTCCGGGAGGAACTCTGTAAGATGCTCCCAGCTGCGGATCGCTGTCCTCACTTTCGCTCGCCGAGGTCGTTCGAGAGGAGGTTCACCAAGCCTTCCAACTTGAAGTTCTGCTCGACACGACGACGCCAGAGGAACCGACCTTGAGCTACGCCGGCATGGCTTGACGATCACCGGAAGCCTACCGCCAGGCCACGGCGCCAATCCGACGAGACTCACCGACACCGCAGTATCCTCGACGCCAGGAAGGACAAGTCCAGGACGTACGCCCAGAGCGATTCTCGCCGAGTAAGACCGATATGTGGAGAACGGCCTATAGACGCCCGTTGTGCAGCCACTACGGGGAAACCGACCATATCTAGCGCCGTCGACCCTACCGGCAAATAGGGCTGCGTGGTGTCCACCCGATCGATCCACGCCCGAGGTACGGCGAACGCCATCGCGACAACGAGGAGTACCTCCGACAATCACCCCCGCAGCGCCGTCTCTGCGCCGTGAGTCCCGCTCACGATTGCCATGACGTTGAACGGCTCCAGCGCCCCGACTTCGCCGAGAGAGCCTGTCTCCTCTGCGTCGCCGGGAAAAATAAGTGTGGCGACGCCTGGAGGTGGCGTTGCCGAAGACGACCGAAGTAAAGAGCCTCCAAGAACGCCGTAGCGCTCCCACTCTCCCGACGCTGCGCATCGCAACGACGCTCCTGCTTCTTTGTCCAACAACCTAAACGTTATTATCGACGGCCACGACGCATCGGCACTGGCTACCGGAGCAGACTACTCAGTATTGAGTGGGAAGCTCTCTCGTCGCCTGCGAAAATGACAACGCCATGGGAAGGCTCTCTAATACGAACCACCGATGGGCACCTTATCACACAAGTCGGGAGATGCACTGCTCGCGTCGAGATACATGGTGAGACGTGCCCTGTGAGCATCGTCGATCTGCAAGACTGTGCGAGGGACGTTATCTTCAGAATGGACTTTCTCTTCGAGTATGGCGCCGTCATCGACCTCGGAGCAAAGCGGTTGACACTACCAAAACCTGTTTCCCCACCGAAGGAACCCAAAGCGACGTCATCCGCGGTCCAAGTCCTCGCAAGCCACGTGCACTTACCGCCGCGGTCGAGTGTTTCTTTATCCGTCGGGATCATGAAGCCTTCTGCGGCGAAGTTCTGCTCGAAGGAAGCCTCCAGTTGCTTCTAGGAAGAGGAATAGGCGTCGCAAGAGGAGTATCTAAACTTCAGGATGGCCGCATGCGGTCCTCGTGACGAACTTTCGAAATGAAAAGCAACACCTCAAGAAAGGTGCAGACGTGGGCAACGTCGAGGAACTCCGAAACACCGCCAAAAACGGCGCGATTACTGACAAATCCTCGCCACCGCTGCAAGACAGTACACCGCCAGCGCAGTTCGACATTGACGCTATGCTTCTGGGTCCGAAACGACGGCAGCTGGTTAACGTCCTCGCCAAATACCGCGACTGATTTGCGACGTTCTCAAAAGTACGCCAAACCGCTGTTGCGAAGCACCGCATCGTTAAAGAGGACGACGCGCGCCCTGTGCATCCATCGCCAAACAGAGTCTCCGTTAAACAAAAGGGAGGTGATCCAGGAGAGTTCAAGAGATGTTGAACGACTACATAATTCAACCTTCAAGCAGTCCATGGGCCTGTTCTTTCGTACAGGTTAAGAACAAGGACGGAACGCTTAGGTTCTGCGTGAACCACCGGCAGGTGAACGCGGTGACGAAGAAAGACGCCTATACACTCCCCCGCATCGACGAAACGTTAGACCGGTCGCGCCACTCTCGATACTTTTCATAGATGGTCCTGAAGAGCGGCTACTGACAGATCGAAAGCGACGAACGGGACCGCGAGAAGACAGCTTTCGTCACGCCGGAGTGACTGTACGAGTTCAAGGTGATGCCCTATGGACTATGCATAGCGCCAGCAACTTTCTAGCATATCATCGACATCGTACTGGCAGGACTGAAGTGGCGGTGCTGTCTCGTCTACCTCGACGACGTCGTAGAGTTTTTCGGCAACTTCGACGAGCACTTGCGACGACTCCAAGCTCTTCTCCAAGCCATACTGACCGCCAGACTCACCCTCAAGCCGTCAAAGCGTCGGTTCGCCTACGACGAACTGAAGTTCCCAGGTCACGTGCTTAGTAAGGAAGGCGTTCGCCTAGACCCAGAGAAGACTCGCCCCGTCGCACCATTTCCTGCGCCGACGGACAAGAAGGCCGTGCGAAGGTTGCTTGGGTTATGTGCCTAGTATCGGCGCTTCATTCGAAATTTCGTAAGGATTTCCGCACCGCTTACAAACATCACGAAGGACACCGATAACTTTGAATGGACTGAGGATCAGCAGCGGGCATTCGACGAGCTGAAGTGACGACGCCAGACTCCTTCTGTACATGGACATTTCGATCAGAATGCGAAGACCGAGATTCCCACGAACGCAAGTAACACAGGACTTGGCGCCGTTTTGGTTCAACTGCAAGAAGGCCCCGAGCGGGTCATCGCATACGCAAATTCCACGACTGAGAAAGAATGCCTTGCGGTCGTCTAGGCAATCAAGAAGCTTTGTCCGTACATGTACGGAAGCCCGTTCCGCGTGGTCATAAACTACCACTCGCTCTGCTGGCTTACGAACCTCAAGGACGCATGAGGACGTCTCGCTCGATAAAGTCTTTGACTACAAGAGTTCAAGGTGAATTTAGTCTACAAATCATGCCACAAGCACTGCGACGCCGACTGGCTGTGCAGAGTCCCTGTTGAAACACCTTCCGGCAGCAGCGACGACGATGACGATGAGTGCATCCTAGGCGCTGGGAACACCGACGACATGGCACGATGTCAACTAGACGATCCTGAGCTGCGCGAACTAATAGACCTCCTGGAAGTGCGCGGGTGTACAGTCCCATGTGTTTTCTCATGAGCACTGCCGACCTTCACCATTCGACAAGGTGTACTCTACAAAGAGAACTTGTAGATCTTTCAAGCATGTCATGACGACCCGGCGACGGACACCTTAGTTACAGTCGAACACTGGCCCGTACCCGTGAAAAGTATTACTGACTCAAGCACCCCAAAGCCATCCATCTCTACTCCCATTCGTCCCACGAGTGCCAGCTACTAAAGAAACCGCCGACGAAGCCGGCAGGTCTCCTGCAGCCGATTGCATCCCCGACCGTACCGTTCCAGCAGATCGGAATGAATCATCTTGGCCCTTTCACGGCGTCAACGCCGGGAAACCGCCGGATTATCGTCGCCAGAGATTATCTCAAGCGGTATGCCGAAACGAATGTCCTTCCTACTGGGACTGCTGTGGAAGTCACCAAGTTTTCGTCAAGTTCATCATCCGCCGGCAGGGCGCTCCCGAAGTTCTGATCTCTGACCATGGATCATCGTTCATCGCCCAGCTGACGCTACAAATCCTTTGTCTCAGCCACACCAGCAATCGTCACACCACGGCGTACAACCCGCAGACAAACGGGCTGACAGAGAGGCTCAACAAGACCATCGCCGACATCATCTCCATGTACTATCAGGTTGAAATGAAAGGCAATCACCGGAGCGCGTGCCGTTCCGTACATCCATGCGCCGCCTGTCAGCGATCGGGGGAACCCTCCGCATGCGCTGTTCAAGTTGAGGGTGCGAGGCTGCGTGTCCTACTGTTATATGCTCAGTTCCCGGCTGGCGCACCTGTGCTTCTCCGCGGCGCCGCTGAGGGTGTTCTAAGCCGTCGCCACTGGGGTTCAAGCTCCTGACTGCCATCGCCGCTCGCTCGCCGAGCACGGCGGCTCCGGCGGGGCGTTCGAATGTCGGCTCCTCGCTTCCGCTCGCTCGGCGAGCACGACGGCTACTTCTGCGCTGGCCAAGTGCGCTCGTGAAGTTCTTGCCTTGCGTTATGCAAAGCTTTCGCATTACAAAAATAGAAAGTAAATGGGAAGTTGATTCGTGCATGAAGAGCACGTTACCTTCCGTCAGCGCCAGACTCTTTAGCGGCGATTAACGGCCGTCCTGGTAAGACACGGCATATGCACCCACATTGGCAACAAGGGAAACGTGTGCACAAAATGAAACGCACCAATATGAGCGGCTGTGCCAGTTGGTTATACGGTAAAACACTGTTGCCAAAGGACAAAGCGAGGAAATAGACAGGACAGTAAGACAGGTGTGAGTAGCGCTCTTTCTGTCCTGTGTATTTCCTCTCTTTGTCCTTTGGGCAACAGTGTTTTAATGTATAACCAACTGGCTCAGCAGCTTATATTGGTGCGTTTCATTTCGTGCAGATGTTTCCCTTGTTGCCATGGTGGGCGCATATGCCATGTCTTACCAGGACGGCCGTTAATCGCCGCTAAATAGTCTGGCGCTGATGTGAGGTAACGTGCTCTTCATGCACGAATCAACTTCCCATTTACTTTGTATTTTTGTAATGCGAAAGCTTTGCACAACGCAAGGCAAGAACTTCACGAACGCACTTGGCCAGCGCAGAAGGAGCCGTCGCGCTTGCCGAGCGAGCGGGAGCGAGGAGCCGACATTCGGACGCCCCGCCGGAGCCGCCGTGCTCGGCGAGCGCGCGGCGATGGCAGCCAGGAGCTTGAACCCCAGCGGCGACGGCTTAGAGCACCCTCAGCGGCGCCGCGCAGAAGCACAGGTGCGCCAGCCGGGAGCTGAGCACCTAACAGTAGGACACGCAGCCTCGCACCCTCAACTTGAACAGCGCATGCGCCGAGGGTTCCTTCGATCGCTGACAGGCGGCACAGGATGTACGGATCGGCACGCGCTCAGGTGATCGCCCTTCATTTCAACCTGATAGTACGTCGACGAGGAGCACAAGACATGGGACGAGGTGTTGCCGTACGTCACATTTGCCTACAACACAGCCGTGCAAGAGACAACCCGGGGGCCACCCTTTCAACTGGTTCATGGTCGCACAGAAACGGCAATGCTGGACGCGATGTTACCCCACGAACCGGCTGTCGACGGAAGCGACGACGCCCAGGTGACTTTCCAACGAGCAGAAGAAGTCCGTCAGCTCGTCAGACTCCGCATTAAATCCCAAGAACATGTCGACATTGGCCGCTACAACCGTCGTCGTCGGGACGTCCACTTCCAGCGCGGAGACAGGGTGTGGTTCTGAACCCCGATTCGCCGCTGTCGTCTCAGAGATAAACTCCTGAAATGGTATTTCGGACCCCACAAGGTGCTTCGTCGTCTTGGAGATCTGAACTACGAGGTGATGCCCGACGGAACAAGAACACCATCACGCCGCCCACCACGACCTGAAGTCGTCCAGGTCGTGCGCCTGGAGCCGTACTATACGCTCGATAAGAGTGTGGACCTTATATGTTCCAAGTGACTTTTTAGTTCGCTGTTCTTTTTGTTTTGCTTTGCTTTGTTTTGTTTTGCGTTGTATCGTGGCGATGCACTTTTTAAAGGGGGGAGTAATGCCGAGCACGCAGCTGACCTAGTAGGCAGCACACACGTGGCCTAACGGTTATCGCGCTTGCCTTACACTCTTAAAAAAAAGGGTACTGTAGTACCCTCCTTAAGGGGGTAACCGACTTGCACACAGGTCAATCCCTTTTGGAGGTATCGCTACCCCCTGCAACGAGGGTGCAAACTTACCCCCTAGGTTAGGGTGCAACATTGCCTCCTTTTGGAGGTAACCTTAGTTCCTTTTTGTGTTAAAAGTGCATCTTTTCAGGGTCAGCCTTTACCTCCTTTAGGAGGGAATTTCAATCCTTTTGAGAGGTAAGACGACGTAATTGAGAGCGCTGCTTTTACCTCCTTTTGGAGGGAACTATGATCCACTTTGGGGTTAAATACACACGATGAGGAAAACAGCTCAGAAATCGCGGACTACGAAGAACAAACACGATAGAAAAGTGCTGTGCTGGCGTGTTTGTTCTTCGTAGTCCACGCTTTCCGAGCTGTTTTCCCCATCATGTATACCAGCAACCAACTGGCCCAGTTCACCACCTTATTACAGGTTAGATGCACACTTGATGGAATCACTTTTACCCCCTAAAGAAAGGTACTATGGCCCTTTGTGGGTGTGATAGTACGTGCTTCAAAGGTGAGCCTTATAATAGATGAAGACGGCCTAGTTCTGAAAGTACATGACAATGTTTTATTGTGGCTGTCACAAACAAAATGGCATAAAAATCAATGGCATGACTAGACCTCTTATAAAAGTTCTAAGATGAAACCACTAAGCGCAATAAAGACATCTGGAACAACACTTTCGGGGCTCTAGTCGTCACTAAAGATGATCTAGAGGCAGAATGCAACAAGGACTGCCTCAGCAGGCGACGCGGCTTCGATGTCTCCCTCCACTGCCACATAGCTGGGCGCCTCAGGATTAATTAGGCTTGAGTTGACAGCCTCCGGGTAGACTGCACTGCCTGCCTGGAACCAAAAAAATGGGGAAATCATGTGATATGAATTTGAAACATATCATCCCAAATTTGAAGAAACTGTGAAGAAATATTAGATTTTTCTATGACGCATTTGGAGCATTTGATTGGCCACTGATTCCAGCATTATAAAGAATCGACCATACTTACCGGACGTGACCAGTTTAACTGTTGACTAACTACCACTGACTAAAATTATCACATGGCGGGTGGTAATCGTAGATTAGTAAGCACTTTGTATTCACCGGTCATGTTTAAATTTGTCACCCCGATTTACTTAGGTGACTAACAGATTTTAGTCAAAAGGGTACAACTAGTGTAGCAGGTTAGTATATACAAGTGCTGATTGTTGGGCGAGTTGGCATTGTAGGTGAAAAAACATGATTGCGCTTTAAGACAAGGACAGAGGAAGAACATACACCACAGAGCGCTACACCACATTAGCTACTCAGCACCACAGCAGATCCATATGACCGCCAACCCTAACTGCCGAACTTAGGCAAATATGCAAATATTTTTGCCGAAGTGCTCTGCCAGATGAAAATTGAATTTATGTTTTATTTAGACATGAGAAGAACAGCACACAAGGACGAAAACACAGAAAAAGAACACACCGAAAAAGACACACTCAAGCGCCTTGTGCGTCTTACTCTAATTTATTTACTCGAAGTATACCCTCAACTTTCTCTGGAAAATGAACGAACACCACACACACAAAGAAAAGATAAAAATCAACAACCTCATTTCAAGTGCCCAAATGCGAACAAGAACATCAAAATAATATATCTGACTACGCTTACCTGCAGTTGCGTCCAAGGTAGCAGGCATCCAGTACCCTCGACGAAATCACCCTACAACGTTGACGCAGTAGGAATGAAATATATTCAATCAACTTCAAATAATGCAAACTTAGCCATCTGACTCGCCTATTGCATGATCAGCTTTTAAAAATGCCTGATGACTCGCAAAAAAATAGGCCAAGACAATATACTTGCTAGTCTCTCTGCCGGCAATTAATTAACGACCTTATTCAGTAATATATTACTATTAATGTTTGCGAAGCGCACGATTAATTTCTGACTGCCGAATGTTGAACTTCGGCAAATACTTAAAGTTTTTTGCCGAAGTAATTTGCCAGATTAAAATTTGAAAATTGAATTTATGTTTTATTTAGACATGAGAAGAACAGCACACAAGCACAAAAACACAAAAAATAACACCGAAAAAGACACACTCAATTGCCTTGTGTGTCTTGCTCTAATTTATTTACTCGAAGTATACACTCAATTTTTTCTCGGAAATGAACAAACAGCACACACACAAAATAAACATAAAGATCAAGAGCCCCATTTCAAGTGCACAAATGGGAACAAGAAATTCAAAATAAATTATCGCGCTACGCTTACCTGCAGTAAACAGTGTTAAGAACTGTCACGAGATGCGTCCAAGGTAGCAAGCATCCATTACCCCGACGAAATCACCCTGCAACGTTGCCGCAGGATGAAAGAAATATATTCAATCAACTTCAAATAATGCAAACTTGAGCCATATCTAACTCGCCTACTGAATTATTACTTTTAAAAAAAACCTGATCACACGCAAAAAAAAAAGAAAAAGCCAAGACAACACTATAATTGCTAGTCTCTCTGCCGGCAACAACTTAATGAATTTATTCCGTAATATACTACTTTTAATGTTTGCGAAGCGCATGAATAATTTCTAACTGCCGAATGTCGAACTTCGGCAAATATGTAAATATTCTGGCCAAAGTAATTCGCCAGATTAAAATTGAATGTATGTCTTATTTAGACATGATAAGAACAGCACACAAGGACGAAAACACAAAAAAAGAACACCGAAAAAGACACAGTCAAGCGCCTTGTGTGTCTTGCTTTAATTCATTTACTCGAAGTATACCCTCAATTTTCTCTCGGAAATCTAATTCATTTACTCGAAGTATACCCTCAATTTTCTCTCGGAAATGAACGAACAGCACACACACAAAATCAACATAAAAATCAAGAGCCCCATTTCCAGTGCAAAAAATGGGAACAAGAAAACAAAATAAAATATCGGAATCCGCTTACCTGCATTAAGCAGTGTTAAGAACTGTCACGAGATGAGTCCAAGGTAGCAGGCATCCAGTACCCTCGACGAAATCACCCTGCAACGTTGCCGCAGGACGAAAGAAATATATTCAATCAACTTCAAATAATGCAAACTTGAGTTGTATCTATAACTCACCTACTAAATGATCAGAGTTTTAGAAATGCCTGATCACACGCAAAGAAAATGCCAAGACAATATAATTGCTAGCCTCGCTGCCTGTAACACCTTCATGACCTTATTCGGTGATATACTACTATTAATGTTGTGTGAAGCGCACGAATAATTAACTCAGACATTTATATTCGGTATTTCAAGGTAACGTGACATTTGACCAAACTATTTAATAAACCTCGTTAAATTAAAAAAAACAAACAAAAAACGTTGATATTAAAAATCAGCGTTTAACCCTGTCTTTTCGAAATATCAACGACGTTGAGAATAAATCGCGCCGGTTTGCCGGTGCCGGCAATGAATGCCTGCGGAAAAAAAAAAAAAAAACACCTTATGAAAATTTTAAATATTTGATCAGATCCTCAATTTAACGTCCGACGCGACACGCCAACGGCCCCAAAACAGAAAACCTCATACCCCCTCACGCCTTAAACGTAGGCGACCCCCCATTCAAAAGGCGCCTTCGCCCGGCCGCCCCGCTCGCCGAACCGCCGCTTTCCCACTTCCTCCACCCGCACACACATACACCGGGAATAGCTGCTGGCTACGCCACTGGTTAGCGTATGTCAACCTTCTAAATATGCGCTAGTGCAAGCGACAGTCATTCCTATTCTTGCTCTTTATGAACTTCAATGGTCTAAACCGTGTCTGCGTTCGCGCCACATACTAATTTTATCGAACGCTCGACGCCTTCAAACGTGTCAACATGTCCGCCAACCCTTTGTCTAAGGAAGACGGGGGTCGCCTTCCCCGGCGGTCATAACCGACGCCAACTGCCGACCGCGCAGAACATTTCTTTACCTGCATACGGTGCACACAACTTGAATCTTCGACTGAAGTCAATGCAGCTCTCTCGGTGACTTCGTAAGAAGAGACTGAGCCGAACAGAACAATAAAGAACGTTCCTGCGCTGGGACGCCTCCGTCGAACATTCGAGAAGGAAGACCGGTATGCCGACACGACCAGCCGCGTCGGCGGGGAAAGCTTCGACGCTCCCGGGCGGCCGAGCAGGCGCTCGGCCGCCCAGGAGCGCGAAGAATCACGTGCCATACGAGGAGACCAATTAGCGAACTCGTTTGCGCCTTTCCACAGCGAATCGCAGCGCCTAGGCTTTGGCCGTGCAAAACAGGTGCACCCTCTGGGAGGTAATATGTGCCTCCTCGGTGCCCCTTCGCGGCGAACTTCACCTGGTAGCACCGCATTCTTAGTGTCTGCTGCGTCTGAGGAGGTAATCAAGCGGGGCGCTTTACCCCTGGCCGGGAGGAGGGAGGTAAAGGCGGTCTGTTACCTCCTTTTGGTCCCCTTTTTTCTAAGAGTATACTCGCAGAAAACCAGGGTTCGATTCCTGGCCGCGGGTACGCATTTGTGTTGACTCTGTATATGTGATGTTCTGATAAATTCGCGAAACGGGTTGCTGATTCGTGGTCAGAATGTTCTACACGCCGAACCTTCTACGCCGATTGGTCCTGGAGCCCACGAGTGCACAAAAGGCGCTCCGCGTGGCAAGCCGCAGTAGGTTTCGCCCCAGCGTTTGACTCTGCTGTTACGCCGACTTCGACTCCCGCGACGCTCAGTTGTCATCCTCTGTTTTCTTTTTGGTTTTGGGAACAAGTTCGCCCCAATACACGTTTGAGTTTCGTCAGTTATTGTTTGTTTCGCCACCATTCGTGATAATATGATAACATTTAAGTCGCCAACCGACCCAGCAGAACGTGCAAGTGGTGAAAGAGGGTCGCTCCAATTTTAGCATCCGCTGCATGAAGGCTCGTACAGCTAAAACGCAATCGAACGCATAGAGCGCCCCCTTGTGTCCCTCATTATGCGGGTATTACGCAGCTTCCAACGAAGGGGACCCTTTCGAAACGCATCATAACAAACAGTACTTAATGTAAATGTTCGAAATACATTGCAGGAACTCATTTGTGTATGTGAAGAGAGAGGGGACATGTTGGGTTCCAGGTTGTAGTTGTCAAATTCTGAAGCAGTGGTGTTTTATCACAAAAACAGGAAACTGCTATAAATGCAATACAATTTAATTGACTGAGTACAAAAATAAAAATATGGTGAGATATGGCTCAGTGAGTGGTAAGTATCTCTGGAGAGGAACAAAAATATATACATATATATGTACATATATATGTATAAGTATATACAGGGTGTCAAAAAAGAAAATTTACACGGTCGTTTTTACCGCAAAAAGACTCTAGGCATCGCCGAACGCTCATTCTCCGCCCAAAGGTAACGCTAGAGGTCACAACCAGATGCTAAATTTTCAGCCCGATCCGATAACTTAATCAAAAGCTATAATTGATTTTCTTAAAAAATCATTGGGAAAATGGCGGCCGACGGCGTTTTTAAACACATGGGGCTCAATGGCACCAGAAACCGAAAACGGGCAAAAATGGGCTCCATTTTCTCATTGAAATTTTCAGAAAATCACTTATAGCTTTTGATTAAGTTATCGGATCGGGCTGAAACTTTGGCATCTGGTTTTGACCTCTAGCTCTACCTTTGGGCGGAGAATGAGCGTTCGGTGATGCCTAGTTTATTTTTCCGGTGAAAAAGACCGTGTAGATTTTCTTTTCTGGCACCCTGTATATATATATATATATATATATATATATATATATATATATATATATATATATATATATATATATATATATATATATATATAAAGACACGGCTTTCTGCACCTGGTGAGCAGGGTTCCGCTCCCTCCGGCGCCCCGGGAGACGTCCATTCAACGTGTTCGCCGTCGACGTCGGTCGCCTCTCCGAGTTCCAGCGCTCCACGTGCACGGAGCCCCTATTACCTTAGGAGAACTCTCGCCAGTATAGCCGTCACGCTTCCCGGTAGGGGGAAATGACTCGGAGGAGAGAAAGGTACCGTCCCTCCCGTTCATCCTAGATCTAGGACATTCCTCGAGATTCGCAAAATCATAGATAAACGGATTCGACACGGAATGCATTCGGAGACACTTCAAATTTACATGGAAAAGGAAAACATCCCGAAAGGCTTTGAATTATCGATCCAGCCGTCTCTAAACACCTTCAATGCAAACGAGCGGCAGAGGTGGAACGACACCCATTCTGAGGCTTCGCTAAAACTTATGGATATTACAACTATATTACACCACACTAGGGTGATGTCGGAGAAGGAGCTGGGGAGTAGGGAAGGAGGGCAGATGGCTTGCTTGCCACTACAGGGAAAGATGAGCTCGAACGGTATGAACAAAAACAGATCCGCAAAATTTGGGCTCTAAAAGAAAAAAAATTTGTTCGTGACAACATTTCCTCTCAGCATTTACAGCGTGACACTGGGTTACAACGGGACTCTCGGATACACAGTTCTATTAACAGAGGTCGCATCCCATCAGGAACATCAGGTGAACCCACACTGCACGAGGTGACTTTGCATTCGCACCTCAGGACAATAAACCCCTGCGCTCGGGGCCCACGATTTGCTGCACTGACGTCTCCCGCCTCTTTCGCCGGCCGAAAAACATCCTCTCAAGAAAATGAAATTGGCAGCAATATTGTAAATTTGTCAAGCACGACACTCTCACAAGAAGAGGCAGCGAATCTTTCGAAGGGCCTCAGCTTCTCCCCTGCAACGGGAGGGTATGACGAATTCCAGTTATACCAGGACCTGGACAACTTCTCCCGTAGTCTACGTCTCCGAGAATATTTTCACGAGCGCCCTAGTGATGGCGGCTGCCCCCTTCCCTCAAGTCCAAAAAAAGCACTGGACACCAAGCAACCAAAGGAACAAATACTTGGATATGTACATAGAGGTGGTACAGCGGAAAATTATAGTCTCGTTTACAAAAAAAAAAAAAAAACGGGTTCCGAAGTACAATTTTCCACTTTCCGAAAACAATTGCATTTAACTTCTTGGCTCCAGGACCGACGTTGTTATTAAGCCAGCCGACAAAGGTGGTGCCGTAGTTGTTCTCAATACGCAGGACTACATTATTGAAGGACTCCGACAACTAAATGACCCAAAATTTTACAAAAAAACTTTAAAGTGATCCAACATTGAGAATCAAGTTCGTTATTCTCAGAACACTGTCCCACTTGAAAGACAACGGTGGCATAACTAAGGAAAAGTTCCACTGCATTAAGCCCTGGCACCCCAGGCCTGGGCGGTTCTACACGCTGCCTAAGATACACTAGGAGAATAACCCTTGAAGGCCAATAGTGTCTGGCATAGGAACAGTAACCGAAAGAATATCAAGTTTTATTGACACTATAATTAAGGAAATCCCCCCAACCTTTCCGTCATTCTTGAGGGACACGAACCATTTCATCCAGGATATATCCCAGCTAACCATACCCACAGGTTCATTTCTGGTAACATTGGACGTAACTGCGCTGTACACAAACATCCCGCACGATGACGGCATCGCAGCGGTAATTGGAGCGTATGTGAACACCCAAAACTCTTCGATCCTCGATTGCCAGTCCTTAACAAAATGTTTACGACTCGTGCTTGAATGCAAACATTTTGAATTCGAATATGAGCATTACCTCCAAATTAGCGGAACCGCCATGGGCACAAAAATGGCCCCAAAATTATGCCAACATTTTCATGGCGGAATTGGAGGGTCGGTTCCTCGCAGATCGTGCGATTCAGCCATATTTCTATAGAAGGTATATTGACGATATTTTATGATATGGACAGGCACAGAGGACGAACTCAACACATTTATTTCGGAGTACAACTCGCCTCATTCCTCTATTCGGTTCACCCACAACGTATCGCAGTAGGCAATTAGTTTCTTGGGTGTTACCGTCGAAATTCAAGATAACCAACTTTCCACTAAACTCTACAGAAAACCCACGGACAGGCAACAATATCTTAACTACGACAGCTGCCACCCCCGCCACTGCAAAAATAGTTTGCCCTATTCTCAGGCGCATAGGTACAAACGAATATGCAGCAACGAGCAAGACTTCAAACAAAACGCAGATAATCTAACGACAGCACTCATTAGGCAAAATTATCCGCCAGGCGTCATCAACAGTGCTATAGAAAAGGCTAGTAGACTAGACGGCACGACAGCCATCAACAAAACAAGCGTTCGAAGCTCAGAGAATAATCAATATAATTTAGTGCTAACCTACGCAAGTAACCTTCCCAACATCAACAACCTCCTACGCAAAAATTTTAATATTCTCTCAGAAAATCAGCGCCTTCAATCTGTTTTTCCGCAGGCTCCACGCGTCGTCTACCGTCGAGGAAAAAGCCTTAAAGACATGCTAGTACGATCAAAAACCACACATGAGGAGTTCCTGGGATTTCGGCCGTGCCTGGTGCCGCGGTGCAAAGAGTGTAGCCACATGACGGAATCCGTGGAGGCCAAAAGTACAAATTCGGACTTCACCTTTAGGATAAACGGAAATTATAACTGTAACTAAACTAATGTTGTCTATCTGTTGCACTGCCGGGTATACAAAATGCAGTATATTGGACAGACCGATCTCCCCTCCCGTCGAAGACTTAACAATCACGAGTCCCACCTTAACACACTCCCCAAACTCCCGCTCTCCAAACATATGCTTCTCGATCAACACCACATAAACAAAATATTTGTAACTATACTTCAATCGGGATTCAGTACAGCACGCGAAAGGGAGCAAAGGGAATCGTACCTGATTAAAAAGTTTAACACGCTTCGAGCGGGCATTAACGAGAGCGCCGGCCTGCTTAGCTGCTTACATCTTGAACGGTTCACCACTCGGAACCCCCACGTTGACGGGAAAACGAGCAGACGGAGTCCCCTGCTGTGTTCTCCCAGCACTGGACATCATTACTACCTCGAGGAATGTCTTCGCTCTCGGGTGCGAGTTGGGGAGGCGGGCGGTGAGAAAAATAAAAATAATTGAAATGGAAGAAGGAAAAAAGGGAAAGGGGGGGGGGGGCATGCTTGCATGTGGTTGTGTGGGGGTGGGGGGGGGGGGTGTGGAGAGGGGTGTTTGGGTGTGTAACATGAACCATCGCGCGTCTCGGTTCGCGCCCGAGCTGCTACTGCGTCTCTGCTGGCTCGTCTTGGCCACCCGGGCGCGCTTTTGGGCCCACTTGATTATGTTTTATTCCCTTGTTTCGTTCTGGACACTGGCGAGCCCCAACGGCGCCTAGCGGGGGGTTCTTTGGGGATGCATGCGGGGCCCCTTCCCTGGCCGCGGCCTTCGTCTACCCCTGGTCGGTGCTGAGAAGTTGTTTTTCGCCTTCCCTCAATGTTTTTTTTTTTTTTCGCCGTGTCAAAGTGGCGGGCTTCCAGCTTTCACTGCAACATTAGGACCTGATGAAGAGCAGTCCCCGCTCGGAACGTCGTCCAATAAATACGTTTTAAAGCATTTACCTCCTTTTTACGATATATATATATATAATATAATATAAAGAGTGGCGAATGTTGACAAATGCTTCCGTTGATATGTAGGCAAATGTAAGGTGCGCAGACACAGCAGCCGTAGGATGATAAAAATAAAATTCTAGTTTAATCGTGAAAAAAGTCACTCAAGAAAAAAGGGTGAAGTGCCAGGAAAAAGTTGTATTAGTTTACGGGAATAATGAAGACTAGGCACAAGAACGCTAATTACGCGGGAAACAAACTTTTAAAAAGGACGGAGTAAAAGTCAAAGTTAAAACGCAAGAAATTACAAAAATATATTGTTAAATGAAAAATAAATTAAAGAATTAAAAATGAAAAAAATGAATAAATATAAGAAAGGGGCCTGACGTCCGTGACGTTTCGGCAGTGGAGAAGGCAGCGCCACTGCCGAAACGTCACGGACGTCAGGCCCCTTTCTTATTTTTATTCAATTTTTATTTTTAATTCTTTATTTTATTTTTCATTTAACAATTTATTTTTGTACGGTCTTGCGTTTTAACTTTGACTTTTACTCCGTCCTTTTTAAAAGTTTGTTTCCCGCGTAATTAGCGTTCTTGGGCCTAGTCTTCATTATTCCCGTAAACTAATACAACTTTTTTTCGGCACTTCACCCTTTTTCTTTAGGTGACGTTTTCTGCCATTAAATTAGAATTTTATTTTTATGATCCTACGGCTGCTGTGTCTGCGCACATTACTTTTGCCTATATATATATATATATATATATATATATAGGGAAGAAAAAACCCCTTGGTGAAAACAGCAACAACGGAGTACTTCTTTGACGTTTCGGCCGGAGTAACGAAGGCCGGACTCCGGCCGAAACGTCGAAGATTAAATCCTCCGTTGTTGCTGTTTTCACCAAGGGTTTTTTTCTTCCCAGTTATATACCTACGCCCTCGGCCTCCCGCCACCATGCCCGTTAGATATATATATATATATAGATATAGGGAAATACATTAATTTATTCTTTAACTCAATGTACCGTGAATTCAAAAAAAGATTAAATGGTCAGGGGTATCATGAACTGAGTGACGTGCGTGCACTATACTTTTGGCAATAGGTTGATTTCTATGAAGTCAGAGGTTAAATAAAAATTACAAATTTTACAAAGGAGCGTGGCAATATTGTCACTGAGAGCGTATGGGAACACACAGAATCAGGTGCTACGTCGGACACAGTATTGTGGCTCTTTGAAATAAAAGTCGCAATTAGTAAAATTAAAATGAAACGAGGGTTAGCAGAAATGGAGTACGCGTAGTAGGAACGAAACTTATGCGAGCAATTTTACATTTAAATATTTCAGCAAAGATTTAAGGAAGTGATCTTTATATAAAAAATAAAATTACATACAGACTACGGATGGGGTTGTGCAAACTAGAACCACAGAAGAGGGAGTAAAAGGAGCGTAAACAGAAATTGTTGGAGGAATGAATGTAACAGAAATCCTTTTTGGAAGCATGCAGATTCCAAAAACAGAAATAAAAAGAGCCGGCGTAGGACAACTAACGTGAAGCTCTACTATTATTTGAGGCTAGAACGAGTTAGAAGGAAAAATATGTAAAGACAGTATGCGTTTTATACCATCCTAAGATCCCTGCATTCCTAGGATCACCCGTGGATTATCCGAAGACATCTGCAGTAAACTGGAGGATTATGATAAAATGATTAATACTTGGCGGATAGCGGATCCAATGGGGATGCCAGGGGCTGCGGATGCTGATCGGACGCGAATATCTGCGGGTCCGGAATTACATTTTTGTGAAAGGCGGCCCACACACCGGTGCGAGCGCCGAGTGCAGGCTAACTAAATGAATGATACTATGAAGTACATTGTCAAATGTTTTGCTGGAGAAAATTATTTTCTTAGAAAAGTGCCGACCGGTGACAAAAATAGTGCTTTACACCAAGTAGGACATGATTCTCACCAAATATTGATTTAAAGCGTACCCTCTTGCGTAAAATGCTCCCCCTTGTAAAGGGGAAGAATACTGAGGCACCAACCGCGGGGAGGGGGGGGGGGGGGGAGCGTGCTGTTGTTTGGCAGGAAAAGGGCGGAAAACATTCTTCGGGCAAAGGAAACCACGACCAACGAAACGTATAAACCACACGAAAGTAGAAGAAACCTCTCCCTCCCCTCCCCCCCCCCAAATTCACACAGACATGAAACAGATTCCACGCACACACACACATCACATGCAACAACCATTCTTGTTTATTGTGGTATTTTCCCAGCGTCTCTGCCGTGAGTGACCAAATTTCCTTTCCCAGTTTTAATTGTTGACCTAAGTAAAATCACGACACGTTATCAATTTTACCTTTGTTATTATTTATCTTAAAAAATACGCCTGCTTGAATCAAATGTTTCCAAGTGGAATAAAATGTAAAAAGCTACATTTCCTGTTTGCATCTGCAGGACAGAGTGGCGCAGACATTTGGGACAATGTCACATTGGCACTCACCTTTGCACTGACGCAAGGCGCCTTAGAAGAATGAACGCTTATATTATAAACACGATAAAGCAAACTACAATAAACTGATTTTCACCTCATTTCGACCGTTTGGTTATCTTTGTAAAAAGGTAAGAAAACGTCTGAAAAGATATCAACCAGTTTTTTTGTTTTTTTTTTAAATTAACGTTTGATTTTATAAAATGAATTTCCGGAATGCGGAATGCGTGTTGTCCCAAATTTTTGTGGTTCGAATGTACCTCGGATACAGATATAATTATTTTACTACAATGCGGATGCGGTTCGGGTGCGGATAATAATATTAATGATAATACAAATATAATATTTTTTTTTATTTTCATTGCTTTATTTCGAAACGAAAAATGCGAGGTCTGCGCAAGCCGATTGGATGGTGTTGATTCAATTTCCATCCGCGCTGGGCTCTAACCATAGTGTCAGTGAGATGCTAGCTTATGTGGTTTTGAAGTGCGCTGGGAATCGCCCTACCATCCCTGAAGGGGTAACTGATATGGCTCGAGCGGTGAGTTTATCTGATCAGGAGGAAGGAACTGACAAACAAACATGATTAGAATCGCTAAAAGCGGGTGTGAAGTATGGGGGGTAAGTTTTAGAATACCGTGGGAATTCACAAATTGTTGGCATAGTTGTTTACGGCAGACGGGCAGCAAACTGTATAGTGGAAAATTCTAAATGATTATAGGATTTGTGGCGCAAGCAATAATCATGCATTTATCTTGTGATGGAAGATATACGCTTTTTTAAGTGCTCTGATTGTCTTTAAATTGCCTTAGAAGAAAAAAAAAGGGGACTGAAGCGGACATTGCTAAACGGAAGTAGTGGTCTACTCAGGCTTAGCCTGCTCGTCGGTTCAATGAGACGCCTGAAAAGAGAGAACAGCAAGGTTGGCTTGTTCTTCTACGATCAAGGGCTGAGTGAGAGAACGAGGTTCGTCTCTATATAATCAACGGAATATGGCCTTTATACGAGAAGTGTCGACATGGCATCGCTTTTCTACGTAGTCTGCAATAAAGCACCGCAGAAACACAATCTTCATTTTGTTTTAAGTGGAGACAATATAAACAGATCTTCAAGGCGGTCAAATTTTAAAACAAACATAAGTTAACAAGTAAGCATCAAAATTTAGGTAAGTTTTAAAACTTCGGCTTGGGCTAGTAACTTTATATTAATTGAAAGGTTAGAAAAGTGCGAACAGAATGAGGACAAGGAATACTCGAAGGCTGTCAGCCTGTTATAATGTCCTCGTGCCTTTGTCCTTGTTTAGTTCGCGTTTATGAAACCGTTTAATTAGGTAAGTGTTTTTTTTGTGAGCGTGACGGTTATACTCATGCCCCATCAGATACACGTGCAGTGAAGACGCTACCCAAGTAGCGGTGAAAACATTTTATTATTATTTCTGAATTGTTAACAAAAGATATGCATGTATAACAGAAGTATCAAGCATAGCATTTTAAAACCTTGTTAATAGCAAATGCTAACTTGTAACTTTTATTTTTGGAGCTACTTTTGCACTATGCATTTGGCAAACTACACGCTTAGTCAGGTCGGAGAGGAGGAGTGCGTTTCATACTGAGAAAAAAAAAAAGAAACTCAGTGGCAAATGGGAAGTAAACATTTCAAATCTGTTAGACAGATCACGCAGTCATAATTTATCCTCTAAATTAAATAACTGTTAAAGTGTCACATTATAAAACAAGTGGCTGATGTTCCTACTTGGTTTAAAAGGCTTATTTATGAGGCCCCTGCGACTAAGCTAGAGCCAATAAATAAGCGACGCATATGGTGTCGGCACTCCGATACCCGATTATTTTGTAGGCGCCGCCATTTTGGTGGTTAGTGCAGAACGAGCACTATATCTGACAGCTGCATTTTAAAAAGGCGACTTTCTCAGCTTTAAATATATCTTTAGAAAGTTGAGGGAATATCCTTTTTGTCAATGCCGAAAGCTCTTGTGATACTCCTGGATGTTGCCAAGGCGTCTCTTGTGATTTGGGATAACGATTAAGAAAACTCGCAAACATCATTCCAAGCACCTAGATGGCTGAAGTGTTACTCAGAAGCGTATTTCATGTTGCGGCTGAAAGGAAAGGCCACTGTTTTAATGTAGCACCAACTGCTTTTTGGCGCTTTCATTGAGAGATTCTTTGAAGCCTTGACGAGGCTTTACCTCGTGCTCGGTTACTGTTCGTAAGATTGGTGTCCTGTTTTTTTGCTTTCCAGATTGAACACCGTATGTACAATGGCCTGTTGTCTTCCATGAAGCGTGTTCCCGCGACAGCAACAGCCACTCAGAAGGCCGTCTCTCTGTACCAAGAATGTATGTCTCTGGCCGAGACAGGCCGGTCTGAGGTAAAAAGGCACATCGAATGTTCAATGATTACGCACGTCCTTACATACGATAAGATATTTTTTCTCGCGATGATATCGTTTTGTTTGGTTGGAATGAGTCTCTTTTGCCGCGTGAGTCAACTAGGTCCTTAGCGATACGAGGGAACCACATAAATGAGTTTCTTAACCTGTCGACTTAAACTTTTGCACAAAGATTGCCGAATATGAAACATTTTGTGCATAAAAAATCTTAAAGAATGAGCTCACAGGTGTGAAGACTAAAAAAATAAGGACTTGAATTTGCTACCCATGACGACTCTCCGCTAAAAAATGAGACGGTGCTGGGCTGGCACCGTCCTACGGGTTCACTCAGGGGGAAGGAAATCACGACCCGGATTGCCGAGTTTACTTTTTTGTGCATGAATAGGTTAAATAAATGCTAATCTGGCTTCGATGATTCTGGGAGCTCACATGTCCTGGGGAGGTCTGCGGTGCTCGGTGGGGATCTGTGACGCTTAGCGGGCGTCCGCAGCCCTTGTTGGGGTCGGCGGTGCTTGTCAAGAGTTCGCGGCTGGTCCGGTGGCAGGCGTGTGCCGTGTTAACCTTGACAGAGGACCGAGATTCTTGTTGGGGCAGGCGGTGCTTGCCGAGAGTACGCGGCTGAACCGGCGGCATGCTTAAGTGGTGTCAACTTCGATCTGCAGGGAATGCTTCTATCGATTTACTTTGTCGTCACTCTACCAAACCCCTCACTCAGTCACCAGTGTGAAATTGCGAACATACAAATTTCAAAGAAAGTGGCGCATTGCCCACTGCAGGGTCAAGCATTCCGGCTGATCAGAGCCGTACCAGCACTCCTCAGGGCCACTGAATTCCCTGCTGATGAACGCCATGGGGTGCTCCCTACCCTCAAACAAGTGAGAAAGGCCCGCACCTGCAACGAGCATTGAAGCGTCAGTCGCAAGAAGAAACGGCTGATTAAAGACCGGATGTCTCAAAAGGAGATCAGCTATAAGTTTGCTTTTCAGCTCTCTAAAGACGCTTTGCGTCATGGACGTCCATTCGAAGGCAACATACTTGGCCGTCAAGGCAGTCAGCGGCTTGGCTACTTTTGCGAACAGTCATCACATACCCTTGATAGTAGCCGACGAGACCAAGAAATTATCTCACCCTGCGCTCGCCCGTGGGTACTGGGCAGTCTCGAATACAGGATAGTTTCGCGGGATCGGGTCTCACTCTGTCGGAACATACAATCTGTGCAAAGTACTTCACTTCCTTTTTGAAAAAAAAAATTACACTTGGAAGGCTTCAGCTTTAGCCCAACCACCATCAAACGCTTCAATACCTCCTCGGTGTCCGACATATAGTCCACAAGACTGTGGCAATACATTAAGATGTCGTCCAGTAAACGAAACACAGCTTGCGCAGAAGTCCGGCCAGGATAATGTCGGCGATTCTCTGCCAGACTGCGGGGCTGTTCAACAGCCCCACGGTAAGCATATTTCATTAGTAGTGACCAACTGGGGTGTTCAAAGCCTTTTTTTTTAGAATAAGCCGGGTCCATTTGGATCTGCCAGAACCCCAACGCGACGCCAACA
This sequence comes from Ixodes persulcatus, assembly GCA_013358835.2. NCBI lineage: Eukaryota > Metazoa > Arthropoda > Arachnida > Ixodida > Ixodidae > Ixodes > Ixodes persulcatus. The sequence goes on from JABSTQ010004228.1 coordinate 33,398, forward strand.
ACTGCGAAATGCTGCGCTGGTGCAAGCTGCAACAACGTTTTTTGAATATTGGGAATTGGGTAGGAACATTTGCTGGTCACCGATTTGAGCTTCGCATGATCGACGACGAATCGATACGATCCGTCCACCTTCCGCACGAGCAGAGGCGGCGCACTCAATGGCTACATTTAACTCTCCACTGTGTGCTCGTTAGTCAGACCCCTCGCCTGCCGCTCATTTCCTCGAGTTGGGAAAGGGAATCCGGTAGACGAGCAGCTACACGGGCGGCGGTTCACCCGTTACCAATGCTGTGCTTTATCCACCGCACTTCCCCAGATCTAGATTGGAAGAAGCAAACACCGCTTCATAACGGTTCAGCACACCCTGCAAGCCCTATATTTCTGGAGCACACTAATGCGGCAACTGAAATTGCTGCTGCCCACCCGCTTTCCTTTCGACGACGTCCTGAGACTCCGAAACGGACCCCACAAGATCCTCAATTGCAGCAGTGAAAGTCGCACCCAGCTTGTTTCTGGGCTGGCTAAGCGGGCCTTGCTTAAAGTTGACCACACGAATGGGAACTTCGCAACTTTTGTGAACGAACACCCAACAACCAGTTGATTTTAAGCCATTGAAGCCTACCTTCGGGTTCCAATACCCCACTTTTGACACCAAAGTGACGGTGCTGTGCTGGTTGTGTTGGTTGCTCTCTTGCTCGACGGCACGGCGAATGGGGACAACTGGTCTCCGGAATGCTGGCGTCCGAAGCCTCTCGAAGCAGGCCCGGACGAAATGCACAAGATACATCAAACAGGAAGTCTGAACGGGGCAATAGCCGACCACTTTCCTCATATGTTGATATTAGGCCAAATGACAATGCATTTTTTGTTTCTAAATTTTAATTCCATGAGCTTGATTAGTAAATGTACCAAAACCAGGCAGTACACCAGAAAAGCCATCCCACAATTGACTGAAAAACATCGTCTGCTCCTGAAGATCGGCATTTACGCTCTCTCTCTTACCTGCCTACATTTTTTCGGCTGTTGCAATTATCAGACATCTTTTGAAAGCAGACTGCCGCCATAGGTAGTAAATTCAAGCTTTTACCACATCGCTCCTTACTTTTTACGATAACTAAAGAGGGTCATGGAAAACAAGCACACAGCACAGGCTTTCGACTTGCAACGGGACGTTTACTGGTTATACTTCGCCCCCCCCCCCCCTCCCCTCTCTTCTTTTCCTTCTCCAAGAAGGCAACGCCGGCACTCCGGGCTCCATGTGCCGTGGACGTGTCGAATGACACACAGCAGAACCCCACCTTCTGTCGTGTACACATACTGCTGCAAGGCCACATGACTCCCGCCCCCCCCCCCCCCCCCCCCCGTGCCTCGCCGACGCTCCCTTGTCGAGCTTCGGGTGGCGAAGTGCAGTCAGTAAGCGTTCCGTTGCAGGTCGAAAGCCTGTGTGGTCTGTTTGTCTTCCATGTCTCTCTTTCGTTGTCGTAAATTAGAAGCAAACACCCTCAACCATCTACAGTACGCTCCTCACTTAACTGTCATTTTTCAACCTCTAGTACACAAAAAGCTGCGTATTTTTTTACCTCTGCTCACAATTTTATTTCGACACTTTTATACATCATTCTGTGCAATTCCTTCAACGGTTTCCTTAACTCAGGCATATTTCCGATTGCACATATTCAGTATGGGCATCGCATGGTAAGCTCCCAAGGACGGCCTCAAGCATCGAGCAGATACCTTTTTTCTAAATGTGTCATGTATTGGAAACGTCCTCCGCCCCCCTCTCTCCCCTCCCCGCACTCTAAATGTAGGTACCGAGATCTTCGATAATACTCCTGCCACACGGCCATTATAAATGACATATTGCCAACTGCGACTGAAAATGAGCGCCGAATCAGACGGAACTTCACGTTGCTCTCGGCAGGCCCTTAACATTTTCATCTTGAGGGATGTGTAAAACATCCCTAAAATATGTCAGCAAAGAAAGAATTCTGCAGGGTAACCTGAGTAACACGCTGCTGTTCTTGACATTAAATTGAAGTTTCGAAGTATGGAACAAATAAAGTTCGCTCCGACTACTCAATTCGATAGCGTGACAGTTGTTGATTTTGTGTTTGCAAGTGCACTAAACTTCTTATCTCAATTACCCACCCGTCAGGGTAGCAAAATATTTTTAAAAGGCATCGAAATACGAATACGAAATACTTGGACAAAATGTATTCGATTACAATTTAAATTACACAGTTTAGAAATTATTTAATTACAAGAGTGAAACAGATTGACAGTATACGATCATCTTCAAATACCTTTACAACTGCATTACGTTCGCACACTTTGACATCTTAGACTTCAATTTAACCTCGGGAGAAATTAACGACGTTTACAAATCTCTGCAATGCCGACTTAGAGCGCAGCTCTTGAGAAGGAGGGGAGGGTACGGAAGAGAGGGTATGTCCTTTTCCCCCTCCTCTCCTCCTCTTCTGCTGCCCTCTCATTTAGCGGACAATTTTCGCTAAACTTCCCGCTAAATTAAGAGGGGAAAGTTTCTGCTAAATTTAGCGGGAAGTGTTTTCCACTTAATTTAGAGGGGGAATTGTTGGCGCTAAATATAGCGTGGACATTACGGAGTTTTCGTAGACCGCGTTTCCCCCTCCGCTAAGACCTCCGCAACGAAGAAGCCGCTACTGCGCCTGCGCGCCGGTGGCCTTGACTGTAGAGTTCCGGGAATCGTAGCGGGTTGCGGAGGGTGATGCGGGACGGCGAAAGCGATCTACGAAAACTCAATTGATTTCCGCTAAATTTAGCGCGAAAGTTTCCTGATAAGTTTAGCAGGGAAGCTTTATTCGCTAAATTTAGCACGGAAATTTATCCGCTAAATTTAGCCGGGAATTGTTTTCCGCTAAAACTGGTGGGGAAGCATTTCCGCTAAATTTAGCGGGGTAATTTTTTCGCTATATTTAACGGGTAAATTTTTCCGCTAAATTTAGCGGGGAAATTTACTCGCCAAATCTAGCGGTGGAACTTTTCCCGTCAAATTTAGTGGGGAATATTTCTGATAAATTTAGGCGCCAGTGTGACGTCACGAATGGGACGTCACACGTGACGTCACTGGTGAGCCTCGTGACGCCATTATGGGAACGTCCATTAATGCAACGCGCGGTTACGCCGATGGCGACGCCGACACCGCTCAAGCCGGAAACGGGCGCCTAAGTGGTGCGCTTTAAAAAGAAACCGTGCCGAAATCAGGATTGGAGTCTATGTACCTGGTGTCCCAAGTAGCAGCCAGGCTCTTTAAATCGACCGGTAAATCCGGTTTCTTAACCTATCGCGCTATGATTTTGTGCAGCGCTGCCCACAGATGGTGCATTTTTTGTTTGTTGTAAAATTTGCAAAGTGCGAACTTACATGAGGAAAAAGTAAAGAAAGAAAAAGGATTAGCTCTTACGAAAACGCGGCGAAGGCACCTGTCTTCAAACTATACGGCGCCGTTTCGCACGAAAGATAAGAGATGACGCAAGCGGTCGGGACGCCAACTGCCGCCTACGAACGAGCAAACGCCGCTGAGAGCCAGCGTCTTTAGCAGACGAGTTTTTCGACTCAAAAACGGCGCGAGCTTTTTTCATAACAGTCGCCAAGGCATTTTTTTATCATGCTTACTAATAAAACACACTGAATGGATACATAAACGATTAAAAGAATGGTTTGTCGGGTTATTGTAACTGTTGTTTTTTTTCGTGGTATTTACGTCATCTGCTTTGGCGTTTATTGTTGTTACCGCTCCTGTTTTTGTTTCTGCGACTGTCGCCGCCTGCGCAACACGCGCCGCTTTTGAATCGAAAAGATCGTCTGCTAAAGTCGCCGGCTCTCGGCGCCGTATGCTCGTTTGTTGACGGCATCTGGCGTCGCGACAGCTTGCGCTTTCTCTTGTCTCCCGTGCGAAACGGCACCGTATCGCTTAAAGACCGGTGGCTTCGCTGCGTTTCCATGGGAGCTAAGACTTTTCCCTTCTTTACTTTTCCCTTAGGTAAGTTAGCTCTTCGCAAATTTTACAAAAAAAAAAAGCAGAAACAGAATTTGGTGGTCGATTTAAAGAGACTGGCCACTACTTGGAACACCCGGTACATTCATATACTGTATTATGAATCAAGCACCTAAAGAAAGTTACAGCTCTAATATAACAATTGCTCGTCATAAGATATCCGGGTACAAAGTCAGGAAACGCGATGTGAATACCACAATCCCACATAAAAGGTTCAGCTGAATCTTTAAAGCCTTTTCAAACGATATGTCGTTAATACGACGTCTAAACGTAAACCAAAACCCAGATCTTTCGCGCGACAGCCAAGCGCGGTAACCATTCGGCCCCGTACGCGCTCACTCAATGACCCACGTGGCATTGCTCCCCCCTCCTTTAAAAGCGCATCGTCTCGATGGGACATGTTGAGAAACAAAACAGCAAAACAAACAAAAATAATTGCAAACTACGGAAACTTGTAAAATGCAATCCCATCGAGTGTACGAGGGGCGTTCATAAAGTTCGTATTATTATCACGAAGGATTAGAAATTCAGCAATAAACTCGAGTAGGAGTTGAGACTTTCCCTACATGTTCGCCACCAAAAGTTACCCACTTTTTCCAGTGATGCACCACATGCCGGAGACCGTTGTTATAGAACTCCTAGTTTTGAGTGTTCAGAAACCGCTCCACTTCAGCGATCACTTGGTCGCCGTCCTTGAAATGCTTTCCTCTTATTTGGCCACACTGGAAGCGTCTGCGTCATTTAACCAAAGTGTCATAAACTGGGGCGTTGTCCCCGAACAACGCTCCCAGATTGGAATGAATATCCTTGGCATTGCTTCCCTTCAAATGAAAAAAAAAAACAAAAAAAAACGGATCACTGCATGTGCGTGGCAGCAACGGGCGGTTCCATTTTTGTTTCGAATCCCTAGCGGCGCTCCGGGCTATTATAGCATGCGGTGCTTATAGGGTGTATTCACTGGCGGCCATATCTGTGTGCGCTAATGCTGAGCACGTGCTGATGGCGAGCTTCCACAGTTATTTTGCAACGTGCACCCCGCACCATCAAGACTGCCGGTCTTGGCAGCCTATTAATGCGAGCTCGTTCTGAGCATGCGCTCTAAACAGTGACCTTAAATATGGCGGCCAGTGAATACCCCCTATACTGTGCGGAAACTAGAGAGACGCGCGCTCATGTTGATGCCTGTTTTGTTCCGTTTTTTTCAACTTTTTGTGCCGATAATACGAACTTTATGAACGCCCCTCGTAGTACAGAACGCAATTCACAGTTCTATCGATCATAGTACGGTTTGTGGCGCACGACGTGCACGATTTCCTGGCATGGAGTGCGGCGTGATGAAGTCCGTGTTCTATCGGGCATCATTTCGTAGTTGAGATCCCCGAGTCAAAGAAGCACTTCGCAGGGTCTGAAGTATCGCTTCAGGAGTTTCTCGCTCAGACTGCGGCGTCGTATCGGGGTCCTGGCTTGAAGCGAACGTTGATCCGACGAAGGTTGTACCGGGTGGCATCGACAGGTTGTTGGTCTTGATTCCGGAGTCGGGTGAGGTGAACTTCTTCAGCTCGTTGAGCCACTACCAGGGCGTCGTCGCTCCTGTCATCAGCTGGTTTTTGGGGCAGCATCGCGTCGAGCATGCTCGTTACTTTTCTGCCATGCACCAGCTGGAACGGTGTTACTCCTGTGGTCTCTTGCAACTCCGTGTTGTAAGCAAACGTGACGAAAGTTAACACCTCGTCCCACGTCTTGTGCTCTACGTTGACATACATGGATATCATATCGGCGAGAGTATTGTTTAGCCGTTCCGTTAGTCCATTTGTCTGTGAATGGTACGCAGTGGTTTGACGGTGACTGGTGCTACTGAGACGAAGAATTTTAAGCGTCAGCCAAGCCATAAACGACGATCCACTATCTGTAATGAGGACTTCAGGGGCGCCGTGCCGGACAACAATGGACTTGATAAAAAAAAAAAAAAAAACACTTGGCGAGTTTAACAGCAGTCTCTGAAGGAAGGGCTTTTGTTTCGGAGTATCGCGTGAGATAATTTGTAGCGACAATTATCAGCAGTTTACCAATGTTGAGGGTGGAAAAGGGCCAAGTAAACCCATTCCGATCTGCTGGAATGGCGTGGACGGGGGAGCAATCGAATGCAGAAGTCCTGACGGCTTCGTCGGTGGTTTCTTGCGTCGCTGACACTCGTGGCATAATCGAGTGTAGAGGTGAACGGTCTTCGGTAGCCTTGGCCGGTAGTATTTTCCCCGAATCATGGTGAGCGTCCTGCTGTAGCCAAGGTGCCCAGCCGTGGGTTCGTCGTGGCAGGCTTGGAAGATCTCCTCTCTAAGATCGGCCGTGATTGCCAGCAGCCATGGCGAGCTTTTGTCTCCGAAGTTCTCCTTCTAAAATACTCCTTGTCGAACGACGAAGGTCGGCAGAGAGAGCTCTTGAGAAGACTCGGGGGATAGTAACCTTTCGTTCTTCAACGGGATCAATTAGCGCGTTCAACTCAGCATCGTCTCTTTGACGTCGCGCCATGTCGTCGGTGTTCACTGCGCCTGGGAAGCACTCGTCGTCATCGTCGTCGCTGCTACCGGGAGATGTCTCGACAGGGGCTCTGGACTGGCAATCGGTGTCGCTGTGCTTGAGGCCCGGCTTGAAGACCACAGTCATGATGAGCTTCTGCAGTCGGAGACTCCATCGAGCGAGACGTCCTGAAGGGTCCTTTAGGTTTACATGCCAGCAGAGCGAGTGGTGGTCCGTGACAACGCGGAAAGGGCTCCCCTACAACTACGGGCGAAACTTCGTGGTTGCCCAGACGACAGCAAGACATTCCTTTTCAGTCGTGGAGTAATTTGTCTCCCCTTTGGACACTGTCCGACTTACGTAGGCGATGACTCGCTCGGTACCTTCTTGCCCTTCAACCAGTACCGCGCCAAGTCCTGCGTTACTTGCGTCCGTATGAATCTCGGTTTCCGCATCTTGATCGAATTGTCCAAGAGCAGGAGGAGTCTGGAGTCGTCGCTTCAGCTCGTCGGATGAATGCAGGTTCTCCTCGGCCCATTCTAACTTCTGGGCGTCCTCCGTGAAGCTTGTGAGCGGCGCAGAACTCCTTGGGAAATCACGAACTAAGCGTCGATAGTGCGCACATAGTCTAAGGAATCTTTGCACAGCCGCCTTGTCTGTCGGCGCCGTAAATGCCGCAACTGCGCGAATCTTCTTTGTGTCTGGGCGAACGCCATCGTTGCTAACCACGGGGTCTAGGAACGTCAGTTCGTCATAGGCGAATCGACACTTCGATGGCTTGAGGGTAAGTCCGGCGGTCTGTATGGCTTGGAGAACAGCACAGAGTCATCGCAAGTGCTCATCAAAATCGCCGGAAAACACTACGACGTCGTCGAGGTAGACGAGACAGCTCTGCCACATCAGTCCTTCCAGTACGATATCCATGACATATTGGAAAGTTGCTGGCGCCGTGCATGGTCCGAAGGGCATCACACTGAACTCGTACAGTCCATCCGGTGTGACAAAAGCTGTCTTCTCTCGGTCCCGTTCGTCAACTTCGATCTTCCAGTAACCGCTCTCCAGTTCTATGGACGAAACGTATCGAGAGTGCCGCAGCCGGTCTAGCGTGTCGTCGATGCGGGGGAGTGGACAGGCGGCTTTTCTTCGTAACCGCGTTCAGCTGCCGGTAATCCACGCGGAACCTAAGCGCTCCGTCCTTCTTCTTAACCAGTACGACTGAGAGGCCCAAGGACTGCTTCAAGGTCGGATTATGTCGCAGTTCAGCATATCTTCAACTTGATTCTGGATTACCTCCCTTTCTTTGACGGAGACTCTGTACGGCGATCGATGCACAGGGCGCGCGTCGTCCTCCCTAACGATGTGGTGCTTCGCAACGGCGGTTTGGCGCACATTCGACGACGTCGCGAAGCATCCGCTGTATTAGGCGAGGAGGTAACTCAGCTGCCGTCGTTTTGGGCCTGGGAGCTTGGGGTCAATGTCGAGCTGGGCTGTCGGCGTAATGTCTTGCTGAGGAGGCGAGGATTCTTCAGCAATCGGGGCGATTTCGGCAGAGTTCCGAAATTCCTCGACGTTGCCCACAGTGGCACCTTTCGTGTGGTGTAGCGTTTCTTGTAGGAAGTTCGTCACAAGGACCGCCATGCGTCCATTCTGAAGTTCAGTAACCCCCCTTGCGACGCCTATTCCTTTTCCCAGGAGCAGTTGGACGTTGCCTTTTAGAACAACTTCACCGCAGGTAGCTGCATCGGTCATGACGGACACAGTACACTTGATCACGGCGGCAGGTTTACGTGGTCGGCAGCAACTCGAACGGCGACTGACGTTGTTTGGCGTTCCTCTTAATGCGGAACAGGTGTACGCAGCGTCAATGTGTTCTCCCTAAGGTCGATCACGGCGCTGTATTCTCACATAAACTCCATGCCGAGAATAACAGCACTGAGAGTCTTGTAGAACCACGAATTTCACAGGGCACGTCTCCCCGCGAATCTCGACTCAGGCTGTCCACCTTCCGACGGGCGTAATAAGGTGTCCTCCGGCGGTTCAAATTCGTGATCCTCCCTAGGGCGTCATAACTTTTCGTAGGCAGCGAGAGACCCTCCCACTCAAGACTGAGCAATCTGCTCCGGTGTCCACGAACGCAGATGCGTCGTGGTCGTCGATAACAACTTTTAGGTTGTTGGGCATCGTTGCAGGAGGGTCGTTGCAGTGCGTGGCGTCGGGAGGGTGGGAGCGCTCCGGCGTTCTTGCTGGCTCTTTACTTTGGTCGTCTTCGGCAACGCCACCTCCAGGCTTTGCCGCACTTAGTTTTCCAGGCGACGCAGGCGAGACAGGCTCTCTCGGCGGGGTTGTGGCGCTGGAGACGCTGAACGTCAACTCGATGGTGAGCGGGATTCACGGTGGAAAGATGGCGCTGAGGGGGGCAAGCTTCGGAGGTGCTCCTCGATGTCGAGAGGGCGTCCGCCGTACCTCGGTCTTTCTCGCCGAGGGTCGTTCCGGGTGGACGTACTGGGGTTGTTCTTTCTGACGCTAAGGATACCATGGCGTTGGGGTGTCCCTTCGGGGTGGCGCCGGTGCTCGGCGGGGAGCTTGTGGCGGTCGTCGCGCCACGGCGGCGTAGCTCAACTTCGGCTTCTCAGGCGCCTGTATGGTGACAGGAATGTCTGGTTGGAGCGCCCGATGCACTTCTTCGTGGAAAACCTCAGCAAAGGGGAGGGTTGACGGACGAGTTGCGGTTGCCAGCAACCTTCGTAGTTCCTCCCGGACGACGTCCCGGATAATTTCGCAGATGTCCGGCGAACCAGGAGCGTTTTAGCAGCTAAGCAGCGTGTTGCCTCAGTGACGTAGGTTTCGGCGGTCGCGGGCGAATTACGGACGAGGCCTTTAGATATGTCGTCCCTCAGTCCGCGCACGAAGAATAGCAGCTTCGTGTCGTTTGTGGCTTGTGGGTCGGCACAAGCGCTCGGGCGCCGGGAATCTTCCACGAAGCTTAAGAAACTTTTATTGGGGCCTTGGGATCGAATCCGGAGAAGATGCTCTGCCCCTTCCCGTCGGTGTTGTGTGGCAAAAGTCTGCTGCAGTTCGGCCACACAGGTGTCCCTCTACGTAAACGAAGCGTCGTGGTTCTCCAAACTGTGCCTCGCAGTACCCTCCAGCGAAAAGTAGAGGTTCTGCAGGCACTGCTTCGTAGTCCATCTGTTGGGCCGCGCCACCCACTCGTAATGTAGGTCCAGTCCTCGACGTCTTCGTGGATTTCCCCGTGGAAGGGAGTCGGCGTACGATGAGCGACGGACAGGTAGACGATGAAAGGGGCGTCCGGATTCTGCCGGGACATCGTCGTCGTCTGGGTATTCGACTTCTCGGGTAAAAGTCCAAACTCAGCGGGCTGACCTTGGGTGCGGTGACTGGCTCGGGCTTCGGGCTCTTCGATGGGAGTCAGCTCTCCGATACTTGAGAAAGATCGCACCGGACAGATCTTCTGAGGGTACGTTTTACTGGCATAGAATGCAATACCCCGCACCTCCACCAATATGTCACGAATGACAATAGATGAGGCGACAAAAACTCAAACAAACTAAACGTTTTACGTGGCGAACTTGCGCTCAAAAGAAAAAGAAAACACAAGATAACAACTGAGCGTCGCGGCTGTCGAAGTCGGCGTAACAGCTGAATTGAACGCCGGGGCACGACTGACTCCGGCTTGCCAGGTGGAGCACCTTTTGTAGCCGCGTGGGTCTCTGAAACATTCGGCCTAGGACGTTCGGCCCGCAGAACGTTCGCAACTCAATCAGGCAAAGAAGTCCTCGAATTTGAGAGAACACCAATTAGAAAGAGTAAATAAAAGAACATCCCGCGCCCTGGATTCGAACCCAGACCTTCCGCGCGACAGCCAAGCACGGTATTCATTCGGCCACGTACGCGCTAGCTCAATGACGCGCGTGGCAGTAGGCCAATATCTAAATAATGCATAAAGAGGTCAACGTCACCAACTTTTCCAGTGAACATTAAAAAATGTGTGGCCTAGTAGTAATTAACCACCGAGTGTATCATACCAAATGAATTCATAAATGAAGCATTGACAGGGCATCATGTTGCAGTCGTCATCTGTGTTTACCGTGGCTTCGAGAATGGCGGCTGGCGGAAATAAGAGCACCATCCAGAGAGATGAAAGTAGCCACTGTTGTGCGGGCTTGGCAGCCACATTACCATGTGGGACGCCAGTGCCTTCCAAAGCTTGGGGGACTGGCTCGTTGGCCGCCAGGTACAAGACCTCCCTCCAACAACAAGAGAAAAAATTATCATGTGGCAGCTTTCATAAGTTGAAATGTACAAATCACCACACACACAAAAAAAAATTAGACTGCAACATTAGCAGTACAGTTTGTTGTCCGACCCTAAAGTGCAAGAAAGGCGATAAAGTGGTGATGTCTTAACTGTGATGTTTCGTGATGTGTATGGACAATTCCATAGTTCAATGTGATCATCGACAGCAGTCATATTACGGACACACATTTTTTTTAAGTCAACAACATATACTACACCAATTGAATATTAGCCGGCTTAACATGCCGTCACAAAGCCCAGATTGACCTCACTGTTTACAATTAAACACCTTCATTCTTTCAAGGTCATAGGAAAAGCAGCATCAGCAATATTAGTGTTTTGCTGACATTGTGTTCTCGATATAATCTTGGTGCAGAACAACAATAGTTGTACAATAACATGGACACTTGAAAAAGCACAGCGGTCAACCTGGACACTAGCACTTCTCATGTTCGCATAACGGTGCTGCTTAGCTTAAAATAAGAAAATGAGAGCTGGCAGTTAATTAAACGAGCACTGTGCAACAAACAAGTTTTGCGAAATCGCAGCGTCCAAGGAGATGAGGTGCTAGGTATGTAACTGGCATATCCTAAACTCCTACTTAGCGTAATTCACTTCCGTCACATCCGGTGTTCCTGAAGGATCCGTATTAGGCCCTCTGCTGTTTCTAATTTACATCGATGACCTACCTATATGCGTATCATCATTTATTAATTATTTTGATTACGACTGTGTAACATATGCTAAATCTACAAACGACTTTGATATCTTAAATCTCCAGACAGATATCAACGCTGTTAACCACACTCTCACGAAAAGAGGGTGTAAAAGGGTGTCTCGTTACACCTTTTGTCCCATATAATACACCCCAAAACTTCATTTAGTCGTACAGAGCCCTAGAGTCGAACAGACGGCCCCAATATTTACGAGGAGCTTGATAACGGTGCGAAATAACTTTTTAAATAGCGAAAGTACGTATCAAAGACCACATAAAGAAAACACTGAGTTTTTAAAGTAGGGCCAAGAAAACCCGATTATGTTTTTTGTCGTCAGTAAAACGTACATTAGCTATTTTAAAAAGTTGTACTACATGGCGGTCAAGCCCCTCGTAACATTTCGGGCCGTCTGTTCGACTGTAGGGCGCTGTACGTCGAATTGAAGTTTTAGGATGTATTATATGCGACAAAGGGTGTAACGATACACCTTTTTACACCCTTTTCCCTTGAGAGTGCACTGGTGGGAACTTTGGAATATGAAACTTAACTTTACTAAATGTAAGGTTTTGAGGATATCGCGTACTAATCCTCATGTGCCTTTCTACCCTCTCAACAATGTCCCCTTGACCCCTGTTTCTTCTTATAAATATTTGGGCGTTCACAATACTTTTGACCTCTCTTGGAAAGTGCATGTTGAATATGCCATCAATAGCGCTAACCGAATGCTAGGTTACCTGGAAAGAAACCTTGTTCTTGCACCGTCAGCCTTAAAGTAATTAATGTTCTGGAAGTGGTCCAAAATCGTTCTGCCCCTTTTACTCTAGGTAACTCTCATCCGCACTGCCAGGTTAAGCTGCATGAAAATCAGCTTGTCCCTGCCTAACCGCTTTCTACGACGAAAAGTTGCTCGTTTATGTTGTTTTCACGAGATCTATCAGGCTAACCCTTACTTAAAGCAAACATTTTTTCATCCCATCGTTCTACATTTCACCTCGCATCGATCATCACCTCAAAATTGGAATTTGTTAATGTAATACCAACGCATTTCTACAATCATTCGTCCCTAAAACTTCTTTGGAGTGGAATCACCTTTCGACTTCCGTAATTCATATTCTTGATACCCAAATGTCCAAAAATGCTCTAAACACTCTTTACTGCCTAAGCCGCCATGACAACTTATGTACTCTGCGCTTTTGATTCTTTTTGTGTGTTATTTTGTTACTCCCACTCCCCTCTTTAATGCCGATTGGCCCTGAGGATATTTAAATAAATAAACAAAAAAAAATGTATAAATAAACTTCAACTTTGACTAGTGCTGGTTTTGTGCGGTGTGTTTTATAAATAAATCCAGGTTGCTTCTTGAAAACTCGTCAAGACAGCGTCGGAGCTCAAGTTGGGGTTGTGTTGCTTAATCAGAATGTTCGCTGTGTAATTGTGGCTTGGATTTAGCAAAACACGCAAACTTAACTTTTCGCTGTGGGCGCAAGACGCACCAGAGAAAGAGAGAGATAGTGTGCTGTCACTGCACCCACCTACGGGATCGACAGTATTGTGCTTTTCTAGCTCCTTCAGGCGCTTCAGGTAGCCACAGGAAAGCGCCCACGCAGAGTTATTTATTACACACGTCGAAGTATTTTATTATAGGAACCTAATGCGTTATTTCGTTGGAAGATAAAAGTAGGTTGAGTACCTATTTCCTGGATGTTCGGATTCGTTTCGGAGTCTGCCTTCTCCCACTTGGATTTATCGTTGTACAAATACTCATGGCCAGACGTGCGGCTGGCGGTTATGCTTGGTGCAGTTTTTTTTTTTTTTTATGAGTCAATTTTAGCTTCTTTCGAGGTGTTTTTCGTAGTTTTTTTTATTTTGGATATTTATTTATTTATTTTGAATTACCCACAATCAACTTGACGACTCTCGGTGGTGCACTTCTCAATTTCAGATATCGGACACAATCAACAATGAAAAGTCACGGCCTTCATAAAAAATATATAGACTAACATTCCGACAAATCTGTTCTAAATTATTACATCTTAATTGAAAGTGTGTCATGGGTGCTCGGTGATCTAGATCAGAGGGATACAACAAAAATAAATTCTACTTGACCGTCGAGAAACGCGCAAGTAGCCGTGACTTGGTAGTGCTGGTGAACCAATTATACCATTTACGATCTTGTTCAGAAGCATTAATCCAGGGATCGTTCGCCTCTTGTGCAAACTGTCGAATTTCACGAGATCACAAATCTCTTCATAACTATAAAAATATTTTTGTTGAAAATAACAATCAAATAATACACGATTGAATTTCTGTTCAACATATGGTCAATAGCACATGAATTAGTCAATTCAATACAGTTCCATAGGGTTGAGGCATATTAAACTCGACTAGAGCACGAACAAGCCAACGCTCCTCGTTCGTGTGAACAACCCGCCCCTCTCCGGTGACTTCCATGAACGACATCGTCGTAGGGCGAGGCACTGTAATGGACTCTGAAGAAATGGGAAGGGTGAAGTGGATGTTCGTTCTAGGCGGTGACAGTGATGCAGATAGGCAGTGAACTCCGAAGAACGCGCGGGACGCGGAGACAACTGACAGCGGAGGAGTGGCCGCCACCGTTGCCAGACTGGGTAACTGCGGTGGCTGTTAAGCCTAAAAGCGGCAACAACACATAAAACATTGGCGCTACACAACATTTGCAGTCTCTCAATTCAATGTTAGTAGAATATGCCCCTTCAAATAAAGTTAACAGATACCTTTAGTGTCTGTCCCAATCCTTTCCATGAAACCACAGCGCACAACAGATCGTTTTAACTGGTCTGTGCAAGATGTTGTGACCCTTCCGGATTCTGTGACCCTTCCGGATATATGAGTGAGGAAGCAGCTTGGCCATTTTGTATTGCCAGGCCACAACAAGTGTTGAAAATTGAGGAGACAATCCCCGTCCCTATACTGCCGAGGCCTTTGTTAACGCGGTATCATTACTGCGTCTGTGTGTTCTGTGTATGTGTTTCACGGGCTAAGATAGGGGCGCCTAAGGACGCCAAGTCCCCACTCAGAAGGAAGAAATCATGCGTGGGCAAAATGGGAAGGAAAATGTTTCTTGTTTGTTTGAAGATAACCATTTTTTATCAGTCGAAATACAGCCTTCGTTAAAAACTGGTCGCCCTGTTTTTCCTTCGTCAACGAGCTCAAACTAAAAGGCGCAACAACGGCCGGACTCTCAGTGTCGGCTTTCCGTCGCATGCGTAGGTCCTATCCTCTAAATCAGCTGGATGTGCGGGAAAAGGAGGTCTTTCAGTACCCTGTTTCTTTCGCCTCTTCGTCCGTCCCGGTTCTTAGGCATCAAGCGAACAAAAAGGCGCCAGAGACACCACCACGACGTCACGACACTGTGATTGTGCTCAGGAGTTCTCAACGGCGGCGGATGTTGTTTGCGCTTTTGTGGTTTTTGCTAAACGTACCAATGACAGTATATATGTGTACATGTGGTGCCCCTACTTGGTTTTATTTGTTTTATTTTTTTCTTATTGATGTAATCAATGGTACTCTAGAAACTGGAATATTTCCTAACGAACTGAAAATTGCAAGAGTTACTCCAATTTACAAGGGTGGCGGGGAACACCTTCTACAGAATTATAGACAAATCTTGGTTTTTCCAATTTTCTCAAAAATATTTGAAGGGGTTATAAATTCTAGACTAGACAATTTTTTTTTTTCAGGCACAATGTATTGAACAATTGTCAATATGGCTTTCAAAAATTTAAATCTGCAGAGCAGGCACTTGTAGAAGTAAAGGATAAAATTATAAATAATATTGAAAATAGATTATACACATAAGGCTTATTCCTAGATTTTAGAAAGGCCCTCGATATGACGCAACATTACATATTACTAATCAAGCTTCAAAGGTACGGCATACGTGGGGTTGCTTTGACTTTAATAAAAAAAAAAACAATCTCCAAAATCGCATGCAGTATGTTTATATTAACAACGATTCTTCTAATACACTCAAAATAAAGTACAGTGTTGCGCAAGGGTCTATTTTGGGCCCCCTCTTATTTCTTTTTTATGTGAATTATCTCACAAATAGTTGGGATCCCCTGAGCTTTCCATGTACGCAGACGCCACTAACGCGTTTTTTGCTTCAACCTCTAAGGCGGCTTTAGAATCTATGACAAATAATTATCGGGACAATCTATCAGTGTCGCTTCAAATGATAAATTAGAACTAAACGTAAAAAATATATATATATATATAATTTTCACTCCCGTTAATTGGTGCGACAACACTAAAGAGACAATATATTTCGAAAATAAAATGACTGAGGAGGTTACAGAACAAAAATTTCTTGGTGTCTCGTTCAATCGGGAGTTAAGTTGGAACAGGCACATAAATAAGCTGAGCTCTGAGCTATCCAGAGCCATCGAATGTATTTATAAATAAGAGATCTCATAGCTTTGTGGCTAAAAAAGAATATATATTACGCTTTATTTTACTCCAAACTGTGTTATTGCATTTTAGTCTGGAGCACGACTTCGGCAACCAATTATAATATTTTAATCATCATACATAAACAATTCTACGACTATTTGAAAATTTTAAATGTAAGCCTCAAGATCTCCCAACTGAACCGCTATTCAGCAAATAAGGCCTACTTAAAGAGAATCAAATTTATTATTTATAATTTTTACAGATAATACACCCAAAAAAACTCTTCGCAATTCCGCCAGAAAACACAACCTATCACTCAATTACACATAGAATCAGACGACCTCCAAAAATACCTACAAATTACAAAAAACAAACGGCAAGCTTCCAAGTAGCCAAATTTTTGAATAATACAGAAGATCTATTAAATTTTAACTGCAATATATTTTAATTAAAAAAAGACTAAAGATACTTCTGGTGGGCAGTGACATTGTGTTCTGGTATGTGTGTACTGTGTATTTATGATATGATGTCCATGTTTCTCTTTTGATTTGTTAAAACATGTTTCTGACTAATTTGTTTTTATCATTCTTTGCTGAAAAAACTCTCGTGGGTTAATTGATTGATCCTGTTTTTTTTTTCTGAGCTACATAGGGTTTTATAGCTTCGTTTCTCTATTTTTCGTGTTCAAAAAATTGTACCCTACACTGCTGTGTTAGAACTGTAAAGGGGACAGAGACCTCGTCAGGCATCACTCCTTTAGTCTCTGCCCCCCTCTCGGTCAATCGGGAAAATAAAGAATGCAGAAAGAAAAGAAACTACCGTACATCTGTCGCACATCTCGAGACGCCGCAGACGCCGCCGCGACTGCATCGGGGACGACGCAGTGACTGTGCTCAGGATTTCTCAAAGGTGGCGGATGCTGGTTGTGCGTTCGTGGTTTTCGCTAAATGTGCATACTGACATTGTGCATGTGTCCACGTGGTTCACCTGCTCGGGTTTATTTGTTGAACTACCATTCATCACGAATTTACCCAGCGACATTTTGAGTTTTGTCAAAGATATTTTTGTGAGAGAGAACTTGCTTGTCCTTGTTTGATCAGATCATTTTCGTCTACAGCAGCTTGCGCCAAGGTTTGAACAAACGTTGGCTCTAATCGCCTTTTGAGTTGCAGTATGAATGCAAAACTCTATGTCCGAAATAAATTTTCAATAACGTTCTTAACTGCATTTTTTTTCTCTGGTTCACAGTCGTTCAGGCCTCTAAAATGTGGATGGGCTAAGTGGGTTCAGACTGAAGGGTTTGACGGGCTGAAGGGTCTGATGGGCTAAAGGGATTGACGGGCTAAAGGGTTTCATGGCATAAAGGGTTTGAGGGGCTGAAGGGGTTTGAAGTACTGAGAGGGTCCTATAACACATCAGGGCGGAGGGGGTATTTTCAATAGGGCAGGTTCACATCTTTCACGATTATATTGCCGCTCGCACAGCTGGACAAGTAGGCAGCGCGGCCGTGGCCTAACGGTTATCGTGCTTGTCTCCCATGCGAACAGCTAGAGTTCGATTCCTTTGAACGACGCGTCTTTTGTGTTCTGAAAATTTAGTGTTCTGGTAAATGCGAGAATCCCTGCTGCTTGTTCGAGGTCCGAATGTTCTACGCGTCGCACCTTCTACGCCGATTATTCCAGAAGCCCACGCGTGCTCATAAGGGGCTTCGCGTGGTGAGCCCAGGTCGGTTTCACACCAGTGCTTGATCCTGCTGTTTCGCCGACATCGACGCTTGCGACGCTAACGTTCTTATCTTCTCTTTGGGGCACATGTTCGCCCCATCAAAGATTTAGTTTCTCAGTTATTCGCAGCGTAATCATTTGTCAATCGTGACCTAAAGAAAAACACAACATAGATAGTTTTTTTTTTCTGAGAAGCAAAAATGGATCGTGAAAACTGGAAGCCGTAACAGTGTTTTTTCTTGGCCCAACAGTATTTCCGCCCTTTGTACTAACGGACCCTGACGACATAAACGGAAAACTCCTTTTTGCTAAGAGCCAGATTTAAAAAAGAAATATATATAAAAAAACTGAACTGGCCTCTCCTCAAGACCACTAAAATTGTGCTCTAAAGAAATTTATTCGTAAAAACCTGTCTTATTTTCCCTTTG